>JAHDVE020007903.1:0-46014 GCA_022606495.2 Halesus radiatus | reverse complement strand
GCACATATGATCTTGCAGGCCTCAAAAGACAGGTCGAAAGGGCAGACTTTATGTTGATTGTAGACGAAGGCAAAATCCCTAAACAATTTCAGGGATATTATGACAACACCACGATCAGGAACGGCATACTGACGCTTGTCAGCAGAGTCGTAGAAAAGAGGAGAAAGGGACTATAGTTTCTGGTGCAGACTATCAACAATGAAAATCTCACTACATTTTCATGCATCATGTTAGCGAGATATTTGGCCTATACTTTCATCAAACAAGATGTTTCAAAATGCCCGTACTCGTTCGATAACGATGAGATGCACATCTGCAAATTCGATGAAGATGCATCGGGAAATATCATCAGAATGTTATCCGATGCAACAATGTTAAAAATTACTGTTTTTCACGAGCTAATAGATCCCTTCTTCCTCCAGAAGAAAACTGATCTCATCAAAATTACCCACGGCTCGACTTATCAACAGGACTTATAGTTATTAAAGACAGAGAGCCATACTTACATAATGGTCGATCAACAAGTCACCCAAACGCTTCCCCCAAGTCAAAATAACACAGCAAGAACCATGCTCAAGGACAATAAATAAAACAAAATCAATCAACTCTCCAACGTGCCAAAATTGAGACTATCGCGCGCAACTCCTGACCTGTCTGCTTCGGCATGTGACTCCGAACGAAAACAATAGATAACGAACAATGTAAATAGTGGGCAAAACAAAGTGTGTCAGAAGTGTGGATGGGAGCTACTCGAAACATATTGTGAGTGTTTAAAATAGGAGAATAGAAACAGATAAATTGGCAGTAACAGTAATAAATTTGTTTTGGCAACGTTAAAACTATGTTAGAAATGCAAAATACCTGTAAAACAGTCGGAAAGGCTCTGTAAAAATTGCAGCGATGTGGGGGTCGTATATAAGAAAAATATAGGGATAAAATTGAAATAAATTAGATTTGATCAGGGTCTATGAGCCTATTTTTGTTGTATTTTATCTACTACAATACTGTTTAATACAATTATATAAATATTATACAATTAATCAATAAATGAAGAATCATAAATCTAGGATACCCAACTTTTACCACTAGCTACTAAAATTGATGTTTGAATTCACTAAATGTATTGCGAATCTTGTCCATTGCCTATCAGAAATAAAATATTTCTCAAGATTTGCCCAGCTATTTTATTTCCTGTATACACTAAACTATGTGATCTTACCTCCATTTACAACACATTTACCCTCACCATCTGGTTGCTCTCCATTTACAATTCAACTAAAAACATCTTGTTTAACGAATTCAGCAGGTATCCTATTTTCCAACTGGTGTTTCTCTCGCCACTATTTGTTTACCTTTTTTAAAAATAATGGCTTAGAGACCGAGGTTATCCAATAATTCTTTCATTCTAAAACAAACAACAGGCACAAGTAAAGAATGTATAAATTGATTAATAAAGTTGCATACCAGTTTTGTAAGCTTTGAATTTAGGATATTGTTTGCTTCCGATTTGAGAACACTGTCGAATAAGTTGGTATCAGCTTATCCTTGTTCCAAAAATAGAATGAGCAACAAAGGTATCCTAAATTGCCATTTTTAACTGACCGAGTCTCTGTTGCGAACTTTGCAAATAATTGGTTGGATGTCTTCAGCATTATGTCCATGGATCTGCCTCAAATTGACGAAGAGATGTTGGGAAAATTAATTTGCTTGAGATCCGATATTTTCGAGAGGTTTGCTCCAGATCTATATATCTAATTATTACATTGTAATGATATATACCAGTATGTGGAAAATAAATAAATAGATATTCCTGAAGTTATTTTTGAAGTATAAGGAGTTTGTTTTACCTGGATTTGAGTTGTCAAATTCGACTTGAATGAATCCCGAAAAGTTTAGTTGATATCGAAGGACGAAAGTAACTCTATTAGTAGAGGGATGTTGCTTGATGAGGCAATATACATTCAGTCGGTCCGATCTCCATATTAATGTTTATGTCTTAGAGTTTCTTTGGAGAATAGCCTTCTTGATCTGCTCCAAGTTGTTATTTGGCCAGGTATGCAGGTGGTGTGCGTTTTGGTCAATTGGGTAAAAAACGTATTAAGATATACTTTTATGTATTTCGGGTTTCGAATCAAGGGGCTGGGAGTCTTTAGTGATAATAGGTGACTCTGGGTGCATAATATTTTTTACAGAATGATCAAGATTTTCCTTCAGGGATTTATATTATTAATCCAGCTTCATTTTCTCCCGCTTTTCCTTCATAAGCTCTTTCAGGTAGGAATTTATTTATTTGTAGTCTATCTTCTTCTTTATTTTTTTGACTTGTCTCGCCAAGGTGGAGTGTTCTTCATGCAGTCGTTTGATGGTTTACTGTAAATCTTCAATACGACGATTACATTCAGAAATAGCAACGGGCTTTATTATCGAAGTCATAATAAGCTATTCCTCTGTCTTTTTACTACTGATATGGATATTTTTTTGCCTCTCTTAATGCTTGAATTGCTATTTTTATTGGATTTTTGACATTGAAGGAGATTTAGAAATAGTAACTTTGTATGTATTGCTTTCTGGGCTCTGCTGTATTTTTTTCTATGATACTTTTTTGTACTCATTCAAAGCCTGGGATTTCGCCTCTTAAAATTTATTAATGTATGCAGTAAACATTTCTTCAGTGTTTTAATGATCATTTAAAAATTACTCCAAGTTTTATTAAAAATTCCTCTCCTACTGCTGAAGCTTGGACATAAATTACTTTTAGGATTTAGCTTTATGAGGCAGTACCTTTACTTACTATATTATAGAAGTGAGGTTTTCCTTGACATTTCTTCGCTTCAATGTGTCTGCCTCTTTTGTTAAGGTTTGTGATGGATTTTTACTGCTATTTTCATTATTTAGTAATCGCGACTATATTTTATTGGCATCAGAAATATTCTTCTTATTCTGCTTCGGAACACCCAAAATTACTCGTTCGCCAAAATAACCTTAAACAAACCTTTGATAATCACCAGGCTTAAAATATTTGTCGTGATTTTCAAATTTCACTCCTTTTGCCTTGAGCTGGTCGTAAGCCTTTACATATGGGCTGTTGTGAATCTTTCTCGGGGTGTTGATGATCCATGACGCCCAGTTATTGATGCATTCTAATACCAGCTTGAACATACTCATGAGGAAACTTTTAAACTTCGTGGAAGTTTCGTGGGTCTGAAATGCACCTTCATATGCATATTTTTTGAAGGCAGTCTCATTCTTCGAATCCTCCGCAATCTGTTCGAGGAGTGGGAGGATTTTAGTAGCGGTTTGGTTAACAAAATCTATGTTTCCCGTTTCGAAACATTATTTTAATAACTGAGTTTATTGATAAACATACAATAAGTTAATGCTTTAACAAATTTATATTTTTGAATAAGAAACTTTGGATATATTAAAAAACCATGGATTCATATGTTAATATATGCATATGTTTTTTTTTTTGAATTTACCCGAAGACTATTAAATTTAATGTTGATTTTGTGAGTGTCTTTCTCCAATATTTGCCTAATTGCTTCGATAACTTCATTCACTATGTCTTTATCGGCTCTGAGCGTCAATCAAAATTATAATCACAGTTAATTTGTTGAGTGATTGGCTATATTTAGGGGTGTGTTAATTACTTATTTTCTCTCAATTCTTAAACTGTGCTGCTCAGCTGACTGTAGTTTTATTGCACTGCTAGTAATTTGATTATTGTGGAGCTCCGCATATATTTTTATTTTTTTAGTTTAATTATAATGTTTACCAAAATAAATACTTTATAAATATAGATTTCATTATATATTATAATGCATATTTGAGCTCTAATTCAACTTATAACTGAAATATAAGTAGTATACTAAAGAATATTTTTTAGAAACAAGCAAATTCATAGATAGTAAAATTAATATTTTGACTTTCTAATTCTATTCAGTCGCAATGTCCTATAATAGTTAAGGATATAATTTTTCAAACTTAAGATAAAACAAGAAAAATCCTTTGATTTCTAAATAAATATTTTTTTCAATTCAAGTATTGAAGTTTCTATTTATATATACCCAATGAATAATGCTTTGTTCATTCCCCACAGAAAGATGGTGTAAAGGATATTAAATATTTAACTTAGTCTTCAATGCCGAGAAGTTATCTTGCCAGTTATTTCCACCCGACTATAGTTTTTCGACGATTGCCTCTTTCCTCATTAATGTGAACCAACTCTGGAATCTTAATTTCAATCCAACCGGTTCCGTCTTTGACTTTGTCATTTACGCTTAATATTTGTTTCTGCATAAATCTCAATATTCTCTTCTTTATTTGAAGATGTTCCTTTCTAATATTTTACTTTTCAAAAAACATATTTTTAATTATTTGATAGTTCGAAACAAAAAGTCATAAAGTATAATTGAAGAATATATAAAATAATATAATTTAAATTGGATTACATGCTAAAATAGTGTTTGAGATTGACTATTTCCCCTTCAGAAGACAGAAACTATGAGCAACTATCTTAATACCATTTTTCTATGAGATGGCTCTTTTCTGGTTATTTGTATTTGATCGATTTCAGCACATCGTTGTTAACTTGACTGTCCAATTTGCTTAAATAGGCTTATAACTATCCTAGATGATCCTATCGATTCACTTAGTTGCCTTTTATTTATACTTGTTTTACTCCTGAAGTAACTTCTCCATTCAATACACAGCTTCCTTTCGTGCTATACGTCATTGGCACGACTGCATCATAATGCTGGTATGGTAAATTTGGCAACCTTCCCCTGAATCGAACATCTTGGATCCTTCTTGCCTACTCCTCTAAAAGTCTTCTTCTAGCTTGCCCCTAGTTTTAGTATTCAGGATCCCTTATTTCAAATTGGAAATACAGATACAATCTCTCAAATTTGTACTGGCATATCTCGACAATCTGTCTTACTTCCTCCAGGCTGATTATCTGCTTAGCCACAATTTTGTTGCACAGCTATTATATGAGTTGATAAACTTCATTTTCTTTGACGAACCGACGGATCCGGAAAGCAGCCAGTAATATTTATAGATGGTACACGCTCCAGAAAAAGACTGCCATTTAATCGGCTGTCGGTTCTGTGATTGTGAGACTATAGAACTTGCCAAATTATAAAGGGACTTCTTCTTCGCTTGCTGTTAATATAAATGGCACCATTGACTACTTCATAGTTTTCTGGAGAGCGGTATTGAAAAGAATCTTTCGATCAAAAGGGTATACTTTGTTGATTTGTTGTATGACGAACATTGTTTTGGTGTGACTTGTGTTAGTAGTACTCGTGGAATGAGAGTTTATTCTACTAATATTCTATTAATTTGGTAAAATGATGTTTTTTTATTGAGATTGTTTTGAACTTTGAATTCGCTTGCTTTTTTCCCTTCCCTTGTCTTTATTTTCGTTCTTGCTGATTTTATCTGCGTTTTTAGAGAGAATTTTCAGGATTCCATTAGTCCGAGGCTTAATTTTGACACACTAACTTTTTGTGGTTTCGTTTTTCTACCTCAAAAACGCTAATCTATCAACTTCAATCGTGCATAACTCGAAATGCAAACCCAACGTCTCAGCAATGCAACTGAGCAGCGTTAGTTTGCCTGAGCCTTATCGCCCATAGAGGATAAGTCCCTTACCCGCAGTTTCCATTTGCTTTCGATGTATAACAGCACCACATTGCTGTTCGTTCTAGTTTTGATTATTATGCTCCGGCTAACGAAGTTAATCCTGTGAGAGGTTGGATTTGATAGCGAAATCCTTAATCCATTTTTTGATGGATTCAGCGGTATTTCGGTTGAGCAAATCAGTGATTTTCTTCGGCTGATATTTTTCTTCCCAAGAGACTCCGGATTTGCTTTGGATAGCCCTAAACACCCATTCCTTCAGCATGGTATTTGGGTAGATTTCTTTGGTGTGTTCGAAGAGAAAATTGGTAATTTTTTAGAGGGAAACCGCTTTTTCGAAGAGCTACTATTTGGTGAGGCGAAATATAATTTACTGAAACACATACTACTTGACTTGAGGATTTTGTTATTTTTAGAGTACGATGGAGGTATTTTGAGGAGGAGGAGGGTTTTTTGCTGAGATTTTTCGTTTGCGCGGTAGGATATGTTTTTAAATTTTCTATTCTGGGCAAGTTTAAATTTTGGAAGGAGCTGGATTTGGCAAGGGTTATCGTTATTGTTACTTCTTTCCAAAATAATGTTAGATGTTGGGAGACTTAGATTGTTTTTTACTCATTTGTACTTTTTTTTTGAAAATAATAATAATATTAATTGTATATATGTATACACTTGCAATAGAGTTTTTAATTTTTTTTTAATTGATATATAGTTTAAGCTAATGCAAAAAGAACGTAAATTCAAAATAGTAAAGATATAGTAAACAGATAATGCAATTTTAAATAATTTGATTATATATGTATTTATTTAATAAAAAATCAAAGAACATAGTAAACCATATTAACAATTATTTAGAGTCTATTTCTTTTTTTACCTATTTATTCTTCAAGCATATTGAAAATAGTCACTCGCGTTTTTGCCTTTTTACACTATCCTAAATGTCTGTAATAAACAAGCAACAATCAAGGGAAAGAGATTTCTTTAAAACTCTATCATAATAATTAACCCTAATAATTAATATGCATAACTTTGACATTTCATTACCTTGCTGATAATAAAGATATTTTTTTCTTTAATTTCTATTATTTTTTCAATATCCAAATTATATAAATAAATTAAAAAATATATCATCATCACAACACACATATAATACATTTATTTTGTCGAGATGAATTCCATCGCCAGCAGAGCTTTCAGATCTCTAACTAACACTCCTCGATATAATAAGATTGCCTGGGAGAGCGGCAATCCCTATAATACAAGATGGCAGTTTAAGTTCAAGCACGCATATTATACATATCCTAAAGATAATTTCGAGCCAACCAAGTTGGGCAAACCTGAAGACACGCCTGTCGTCAAGCCTGTCTTCTGGGCTTATGTCCAAGATGTCATATTCAGAGCCATCCCCCAAGCTAAGTATTATCTATTGTTTTTCACCTAATCATTTTTTTTGAATTTTTCAACACAACATTTGTTTATCTTATATTTCATAACTAGATTGTGGTATCATCGCCGCGAACGAGTATATGATAACTTCCAGCTTTATGTTTTGCCAGGAGTTTCGTTGTTTTTCTGGCAGTTCTTCGATTTGGGACTCGGATTCAAATCATTAACCATCCTTCCTTGGATATTCTTCTACACCAGACTGAGAGATCGTTCTTTGGACCCAGACTTTAAAGAAACCTATCTACTTGAAATGATATATACCAATCCTGAAATTGCAAAGTTGTTCACAGTGGATACTGCACACATTCTCGATTATGACTGTTAGTATTAAAAGGGCATTCCTTGCACAACCAAGTTCCCTGAGTTCAAAAATGCATTTTGGAAGTTCTTCAATAATGACACCCATATGACAACCGGTTTCTATAAATTTGGTGATGTGTAATCGGGAGCCACCATGCACCTCAAGGTAAAAAAAAAATATCGATATGGACCTTTACACATACTAAATGAATATTTTTTTATACTCAGTTCAAAACAATGCCGATTCCTGGAAAGTTCAAATATCAGATCGGCGAACCCTTCTATTTCTATGATTTGAGAGCGTAAATAAATCATAACGGATCTTTTAAGGAAGTAGTGTTAGTTGACGAAAATTAAAGTATGAAAACCCATCGTCCGTTTTTGCTAATTATTTGAAACGCAGGTGGAAGTTTCTATAAAAATAATAATATGGAATCATATAAGATAATAAAATAATAGATAAAAATTTAAAACATTAAATATGATTCCATATTTCATTTTTTATCCTAGGATTTTTTCTCCACTTTATTTTAAAAATAAATAATTGTTTGTATTGATATTTTTACTAGATATATTTTATATTTTTATTTTGAAATCTATGTGGAGAATAAATAGAAATGATTGATGATCATTAACTTGAATGTTCTGCGAATTATATTTGTTTGGCTTTCTTCATATTTGTTAATGCCACTTCTGAATAACACAAGATGCTTCCTCTGGTATCTTTATTTTTAGCTACTAATTCTGTTAACTTGATTGAGGAGTCTAATATTTAAGTTGTAGTGGCATTAACATCAAATCTACCTTTAACAAATACAGAAGTCTTTTTTTAGACGATGATATCAGGCGTATCAAGTTCCTTTTAGATCGAGGTAAGTATAAAGTTTTTTTGAAGCTATTAGCTGGCAAAAAATAATAATGATACTAACACAGATAAACAGATGTTGGAGACTAAGATAAAAGTCAGGTAAATTTGACTGTGAAAGCATATCTATATGGAACCCACAGGGTATATTTTTCCTAATATTGCCTCTCAATCAAATTTTTTTGGATTACACTGTTTGGAAATAAATGTATTTTTTTTGTCTTTAAGAATCTAAAAAAAAAAGCACCAATATATATTCTTCTATATGAAGGAATACCCTCAAAAAAATTAAAGTGAATAAATGATTTTTTCCAAAGTTATCAATAATTAATAATTATGATTATAACGTATGTTATTTTTGGTTTCTATAATGAGTTATATTTAATAATTTTTAATCACTATTTAAAACATAAGTGAATCTACGGATTGATAATTAAAAAAGTGTATTTTAATTAATACTTTCCATTTACAAAATATTTTTTTTTTTTTAAAGTTATATAGATAGTGTCAATAAATAAATACCTTAGAAGAATTTTGACTGACTTTGTATTTTTTCAATAAAATAATTACATATTTATAGAACAGATAAAGTATATATATTTTTATCATTTTTTATTATTCTTATCATTCTAAATGCTTTTACCGAAATCAGATGTGATGAACACCATTGCCTCTAAAATCGAACTGTTTCCCAGCAATATCCAGTGGAAAGCTGCCGGGAGTCATACGATAACGACTTGGAAATCCATAATTGTCACTCTGTTTGCTCTGGTCCTCACCTTCTATTGGTCATGGCCAACTCTCTCAAATATATGGCTGCCTATCTCTCAACTTTCTGTCACATCTCTTAATGAGCCTATAATTAATGGAGAGATCATGCCCCCCCTTACACTAGCTATAACCTTCACAAGTGTTTCCGGAAATGAAGAAGCAGTCAGTAATTTTGATCCTTTGAAGGAGTTTGAGGTAGTCAGTATCGACGATGCCAATACCTCCTCTAAACCAATCTCTTACCTTTCAAGTTGTCCAGGATACTACGATCAAGTCCCGTCTCCAAAAATTTGTCTAACTCTCGGCCCATCTAGCTACAGTGCTACAGATAGCTTTGTCTTTAGAATGAAAAATTAAAATTCGAATCTTTTTATGACCCTTTATATTCTAAAGATAGCATTATCTACATTTTCGTCATCCACAAACTAGTATTTGATTCTCTCCTCTAGCGATACTGGACCCAATAGATACACATATACATATAACATCAACAGAATGTCGATCCAGGACAGTCTACTCCCCAATGCTGGACCAGTCTATCACACAGGTTTCACAAATTATGGATATTACGAGGTCGCTCCCTCGGACTCGGGACGGCAATAATGTATGCTCACCAAAATGGAGTTGTTTTGGATTAAGACTCAACTTGTCATTTTTACGAGATTGAATATAATTGATATTATTTCAGGATTTATGGGTAATCTGCAGTTCATTATTGCCATCGCAGCATTGCTATTCACGGGTCTCAACACCCTTGCCCTCCATCTCAGATTTTGGCAGAAGCTCTCGCCAAATAAACACCTCGAGGAGGCAAAAATAAGCTTGATGTTCTTCTGCTTGTTCCAACTTTACAATCTACTCAATATGATAGGATTGGCTGACTATTTTATTTCCAGAGGATTTCTACTGCAACAACAGGCACTCTTTCGAGGTATGAGCTTGGAGACAAAGCTCCTAAGTATGGAGAATATGTACATGCAGTTGACAGGGACAGTATCGTTTCTCCAACAAACTGAAAAGAATATTTCCAGCAAACCATCAGCTTCACCTGCCTATGAACAGAGGAGGACATCAATTGAAGAAAGGTAAATGGGACCTATGAAGAAATTGGAAAGGCAAAACTGGGCGATTCCATTAGATAATAAGAGTATAATAGTTGGGTAAAATGATGACAAAATTGAATTCAAACATAAATAAAAATAAAGCCGTCTCTCTTTTTTTAAAATCCTCGATTTTAACCCTCAAACGGTTTAACCCACGATTTCCAGCAAGATGTCCTCCACATGCTACAGCATTGCGATCACCTATGGCTACATTATCATGATGGTGCTTTATGCATTGAAATATGGATTATTAGACTTTTCAAAAATTTCTATGTTTTCCACCAAACTCCATAAAGAGCAGTCTATGGATTTTTCAAAAAATTCTTTGCGTTTCAATGTTACTTACTTAACAATTGACTGGGCTACATATACAATGAACAATGAATACCTCGATTAATCGGCTTACGGTAATTTTACTTTCAATGTAAAAGTTCTAAATGCGAACAATTAAAGTGATGTCATAAGAGAAGTGTTGTGGCTGAAAGGTAGCGATTTCTGTGATGGGTTTCTTTTTTGCATCAAGAATGGCTCATTTTCATCCGATATAGACTACGTTCTTCAGTTCGAAATTATACCAACTCCGAACTGCACCTTGGATTTGAACTCACTTAGTATCATCGTCTGGTACGATTATTCTTACTTCGACTATATTAACCAAACAATTTCAACGTACCCATTTAATATGGGCTATCCCTTCTACTGCAAAGGAATGTTGGTTTTCGATCCCATAGCTATTGCAAACTATAGCGGAATTTCGGCACACGGCTTCAATTATGGTCCTTCATTTGACCGTTTCCTTCTCAATATATACATAAACCCTGCCAAAACAACCTATATCGTATCCACTATTACAATATGGGATGTTTTTACCAATATCTTCAACATAAACCTTCTCATGTTCATGTTTCTTGCACGCTTCATCTGCACACCTATAAACAAGTATTTTGCTCTAAAACGATTTAATGAGTTGAAGGCCGATTTACAGAGAGAGAGGCTTGACAAGTTTGAGCTGCCGAAACTTTGCCAACAATTGTACTATAAGGTGAGGCCGAGGTTTACTTTTTTCAAGACTGGCATTGATGCTAATAATATTAATGAAAGATCCAAAAAAATCGAGATGCGAATCGCACCAAAACAACAAGAGTGAGTTAAATGTTGGTATTTTTTGTTTTTGTATTTATAGCTTAAATGCCTCAAAGTTTTACGTGCTATTCATTTTTTTATTTTCATATTTAACTTGTTTGTTCAAATTTTATTAAACCACCCAAGCGGGTATACTACAAAGTGTCGGCAGTAATATAATTAAAAAACATTTTTTTGAGTAAAAGGTAAGTATCTTAATCGCACAGAAATTTTATAAGGTTAATAATGATACAAATAAAAACAAATATATTATTTTTAAAAACATTTTAAAAATTTAGGCTAAACACCATATATTATATCCTCACAATTAAGTGCAAACAATATGATAGCATCACCAAGCACAAATGTTGCATTAATCACCAAAGCAGCCTTATTCGCTGCCCGTAAACATAGTGACCAAAGAAGAAAAGACATACGCAAAACGCCCTATATCAACCACCCTCTCTAAGTCTGTGATTTGCTCGCCCAGTGCGGAGTAACTGATACGGATACCTTATGTGCTGGCCTTCTCCACGATACTCTTGAAGATACTGAAACGACGAGGGAATAGCTAATCAAGGAATTTGGTTAGGAAATCGCCCAAATTGTTGAAGAGTGCTCTGATGATAAAAGTCTCGATAAAGTCGAAAGAAAAAAACAACAGATTGAACACACCAAACATGCAGGGGATAAAACGAAGTTGGTGAAGATCGCTGATAAGCTTAGTAACAATCAAAGTTTAATTTCTGATCCAATTTGGGAACCCAAAGTCGTTCTCGGATATGGTCTCTGGTCGGATGAAGTGTTCAAACATCTTAAAGGTGTCAACTAACAACTTGATAACCGCTTGATGCATACTTTGACGAAGCTGGGTGTGTATAGTATTCCAGAAGAAAACAGGCATGAAGTTCTAGAAGAATACTACCAGAATATTCAAAGCAAATGATAATGAAGATTAGATTTAAACTTTAGCAGAAGGCAATGAATATATATATATATTTATATAGACATAGTCAATAATTTTGGTTAAAATTTACCGATGTTAAGGATAAAGTACAAATAATTGAGAAGTTTGGGTTTATTTTTTTATTAGTTTAAGTTTATGTGAAATACAAAATGAGCATTCGGTTTTTCTACGTATTGAAAAAAAAAAAAAAATTAATATAAATATAAATATAAATATAACAACAATATGTGAGGAAATTATTACTCGGATACTGACCATGAAGCTATAAGAGCAGTAGTCGGGAAAGATATCCGGAGTATTATACCTTCAATATCTAAACATATAACTATAAACTTGAACAGTTAAAGAAATGGATTCGATTCAAAATATTTAGCCAAATAAAATACTGAATAGACAGTTTCTATTGAAAAATTCTCATTTATTTTCTAAAGTGCAACGATTTTACTTTTTATAAACAGGAGTTGGCATGAACTATCAATATATATACAAATCAGAAAAATAAATAATATGTATAATTTATATGTATGTATGTATATAAAAAAAATCAAAGAACTAATGAATAAGCTTCACTCAAAAACAATTGATGTTATATTAATAATAAATAAGATTTGATTGTTTGTGGATGGAAAATATGTCAGAAATAAGTTAATATGAGTCCATTGAAGGGATTATTGATATGTGGGTGAAAGGGTTTGACTCTAAAACTAATAACTTAAATATGCAGACCGTTTAGAATGTAATATGCGCTTTGTCTGTAAGTATTGTCATTATATTTTATGTAAAGGCCCAAACTCTCACGGCTGATAGCAAATTAATCAGACACAATAACTGCGTTATTTTCACAAAAACTATAAGCCGAGAGGAGGTATTTTGAGTTAGTTATATAATCATTCTTATTTTAATTATGGCAATAAATAACAATAAATATTAACTATATAGAGCATAATAGCAGAACAATAATATATTGAAAAAGAGAATATACATTTTAAAGTATAACGGAAAAAAACGAAGTCCTGAAGGAGAAATCAATTCAGTTTGAGTATTTTACATGTTGTCTGTTTTTTGTCCTACTTTGGATAAGTTGTATATTTAACAAACAAAATTATAAAAACCTAAAGAAAAGAAACAATGACGAGAAATATCCATAGTTACACCTCTATATTTCCGAAATAAATTCCGACAACAGAGTTGTAAAGATCACTTCTTATCAGAATCCCTTAGATGGCAAGGAATAGGTGGAAATAAAGCTTTACGAGATATTTCAAACATTCAATAACAAAGGCAGATTTCAACAAGAAAATCCTCCGATTTATGCAAATGCCAATAAGAATCGCTAACGAGATGAATACTTGTAGAAAGTCCTGGGAAGCTGCACTAAATATCAGGAAGGAGTGGGAAAACCCAACTACGATCTCAGAAACTTTGAGGAAGCTCAAGAATATCATAGTACGAACATTTAGACTTAAGCCCTCGAAAAGCTTCTGAGCCCTGCCTTTGTAAACATAGAGGCATAAAAGGAAAAAGGAGCAAGAGAAAGTCACGATTCCAAATAAAGAGATGTAAGTTAAGCAGATGTTGATGAGTCCGAATGTGGTTAGAGGAACCATGAACAAAAATTGTGAGAAAATCCGAAAGCTGAGATATGGAATTTTGTTACCAAAAGTGTCTATCAAGAGAAATGCCACGAGTTTATATGGTTGCAACACTTTATTCATTACGCGCTATAAACATATGCCAAGTCTCGGTTTCAGGAGGTTGTAAGCAAAAGAGATTATAAAAAAGGCAATGCAGTTAGAGAAGGTGAATAAAAGCCAAAAATCGTAGGTCGAATGGGAAAAAGTAATGTCATCTGACTGCGCGAGGTATGAGGCGGGAGTCTCAGTATGAGTCACAAACTAAAACGTATATGCGAGGAAATTGTGAAAGGGTCGCAGGATATTGCTTACAAATTTGGTCTGCATCACATTTGCCATCAGCTTAAATATTTCCCTGGTATTGTTGGCATAGGGGCGGTTGTGGTAGATATAATATGAAAATTGGTCCATATCTGAGAAAAGAGAAGAAAATGCCCACAGAAGCAAGCCAGAATTTGGAGCGGAAGTTAGTGCGTGAATAGAAACGTAAAGTTATTGGTTAAAGACGCATGTGTTGGTTGACGAGTCCAAATAATTAGGATAACAA
Source organism: Halesus radiatus (assembly GCA_022606495.2). Lineage (NCBI taxonomy): Eukaryota > Metazoa > Arthropoda > Insecta > Trichoptera > Limnephilidae > Halesus > Halesus radiatus. The sequence goes on along the minus strand of JAHDVE020007903.1, from coordinate 31,619 downwards.
AATTGGATCACGGATTCGCCCAGTTTCACCGAAGCGAGAAGAGCGCCTTGGGAACTATGAAGAGATATCGATTGTTGGATCAACGAAATTTAGTCAAGTGAATCAACGAAACCACCAGTCAAAGAATCCTGGATAAAGGAAGTCAAGCCAATGGTTACTGTATCAGAAAAAGGCACTGAAGCTGGACAGTAAATAACATTGGAAGTATTCTTGGAGTAGCGAAAATAGCGAACCCCATCGACTGACGCAACGAGAGGATTGGCAGGTATTGAAGGGCAAGAGGAATGGGAGTCTGAAGTAATAATGATGAGGGAGAATGAAGTGGTCAGGTAGTTCGAAGCTTGCAGGATCTTAACGGAGGTCCAGGAAGTGATTGATGTGGAGTCGCCGCCATTAAAGGCCGAATATTTTAGAGTGGTGGTCACCGGGAGGGACTGGGGTAGGTTGTCAAGTCTGCGGACCAGCTCTAAGACAGTCTTGGTGAGGGTGGACGGGGCGGAGTCGGAGTTGGAGTAGTGCAGAAGTGAGGAAGTCGGGTCGGAAGGATTGAGGTAGAGTCGGCTGTAAGAGGAAACAGAAGCAGTAGAAATAGTCCACGAGCCCACAGTCGAAGACATGTTGATCAGAGTGGGGTAAGAATCATAAAGCGGGTCTGAGACGTAGACCACAGGTCTCTTCGCGACGAGAGAGTTGACTATTGTGAGGTTCTGGAAGCTTAAGGTAAGGGTTCCTGCGTAGACTCTTGTAACCGAAACTGTTATTATCAAAGAAAAGATTGAGGAATTGCTTGTTGTGTAGTTGAAAGCACACCCATCCAGTGGCGCTCCAACTGCGCACTAGGAAATCTCAGAGAGGTAATACAAAATAAGAAGCGAAGCAACAGAGGCGTTGAATGTAAGATTGAGGACAATGACGTTCAGTAAAGGATATGACGCCGTGGTGGAAAGGATGGACAAGATTGGATGACAACCATCTCCTGCGAGAAGGTAGCCAGCGACGCAACCTGAACAGCTAAAGACTGCGGAATAACTGCAAAGGCCGCATTGGGGACTGGCCAACGAGCAAGGACTGCAGACCGTGCCGTTCATGTAAAATCCGTTGGCTGGATCGCAGAACGAACAGAGGGAAGCAGAGGCCAAGAAATACTGTGTCTGGCAAAGGGTGCAGGCAAACTTATTTGAGGACAGCGAACAGTTGGTGCACTGGGAGACGGTAGAGTTGCAGAGGCGACACGAGCCAGTTGTGGGGTCAAGAAAAGACGAGGTGAGGAGGCAGGCACAGCCACCCGCTGAGAGAGCAAATGCACTCGAACAAGCGGTGCAGGTACTGACATTGGGACAGGAGACGCAGCCAACGATGAATGCAGAACACGCTGTACAGGTACAGGTTGCAGAGTTGTAAACAAGTCCCTGCGCGCAGACTGTGCAGTCATTGTTGTAGTAGACTGAAAAAGCCATTCCTGTCTTAAAGAAGTTACAGTTGTCTGTCACAGACATATAGGGGTTGGCTGTCAGGGTAAGTATCTAATCTACATGATATGAATAAATCGGAAATAAAGGAATTCAAAAAATGTATGGTAAAATATTGGATTTTATATTTCTTACTGCAAGTGGTGAAGCTTGAAAAGGTATTGTTCGGTACGATCGAAGTGCCTTGGTTAGCATCCACATAAAATCCATTGAGAGTTGCCGTGATGTTGGCCATAGACCCAATATTTATGATAATTGGCTGAGTGGGACACTTGACGAGAATGGGGACAGATATGGTGAGGTTGATGTCACAAACACCTGGAATATTGTTTTGCGACCAGATTCCCTCTGACAAGGTTGTCATGTACGATGGCAGATAAGCCTTGACTGATGGAATGATAACTGCAGTTCTTCCGGGTGGAGAATTGATTAGAGTTGTATTTGTAGAATAAGCAAGCAAGAGAGTCCCCTCTCCAAGGGTAAAAAGCAACGAAAGGCAAAGGAAATAGGAAATCATAATATATATTTCTATATTTGTATTTCTATAGATCTCTAAGATTGGAAATTATTATGTAAGTGAGAATATATCTTCGAAAATTAAAAATAGAACAAATTAAAAAATAATTTAAAAAACTTCGATATAATCTCATTTTTGATAGAAACTATTGATTGATTCGAAAAATATAAAAAATGTGTGGTCAAAAGTGGTCAAAAGTGGTCATATAGACTATCAGCAGGTTAATAAATACAGATCTTATATGCTATGTCATTGGGTTTTGACTCCTTATCTATATTTATATTTTTAAAAAAATCAATGATATATTTTTCATAAATCCATTCTGAAAATAAAATATCTGAATAATTGTACTAATATAAGGTTTAGACATAACAAATACTGAACATTGACTAATTGTTCATATATTTCATTCATGTTTTTAGAATGGGAGTCTGATTGAAAGTTTAATAATATTTGTTTCCCCATTTTTATTATATTTTATTTTATTTATTTTATTTATTTTATTTTTATTTTTATTTTTTTCTATTTTCTAGCAATATGGTATTGTTCCATAAAATAAAATATTATATTGGACAGAATAAATTCTATCTGCTTTAGTTTTGCTTTCGATTCCTCGGCCGTCACCAAATATATTTATTCCTTGGAATAAATCATTATCAATATCATTTAGTATATTTTTTAATCTAATCACATGTGTTCTTTACAGTCAACATCCATTAACAATCCAAAAGGATGATAAAAAAAAATGCAATAGAAAATAAAGTAAAAAAACTCTCAAACTTTTTTATCATTTGATTCAAAGAAATAAACTACAAGGAAAAACAAAAAATTAATAGTATATATATACTTAATTATTTTCCTATCCTTATCAGGACAGAATTAGGAATTATTTGCATTATATATACATATAAATCTATAATATCTCGTTCCGCCTATATTGAGAGATATGAAAAAATAACCTATTCCGTTTATAACAATCGTCGAAAATCCTGGATCAGAGAAATCCCCTTACTCGTTCAATCTCAATCCGAAGGCTATATAAGTTTTTAATTCGGATCTTCTCAAAAATAAAAAGGTATTACTTTTAAGGTTATTTGTATTTACTGTTAAAAGATTTCAGTGGTTGCTATCGCAGGACCTCAACGTACAGGCAAATCGTTTCTTGCTAATCGACTCCTCAAAAGGTAGAGTTATAAAAATATATACATAAAAAAACATTAACTTTCATTTTTTTATGGAGACTTCTAGGATGGATGGATTTGCAATCGGACCGTCAACCATTCCTTGTACAAAGGGGATATGGATATGGGGAGAACCCATCAAAGTCAGCGAGGATACTTATATGATCATCATCGACACATAAGGCTTGAATTCTGTGCAGAGAGACCTTAATATCGACGTGAAGATATTCTCACTTGCGATCCTTCTCTCATCAGTCTTTATTTACAACTCGTAAAAATTGAATCTCACCATTTCTTTTCCATTTTTTTTCCTCTCATGATATTAGAATCGGTCACATTGATTAAAAAGCTTTATAAAACATGTCTCTAGTTTTGAACCTCAGCAATACGATCTGTTTACGAAAAGGTCAAAAAGAGTCGGAACCGTAAGAGATATCAAAGTTCTTTCCTTACTTTTATTGGGTGCTGAGAGATTTTTCTTTGGACCTCAAAGGAAAGACTGAGAAAGAATATCTGGAAGAACAATTGGCTCCCACCAGCAGTAATTAAAAAGACCCAAAAAATCAAATTCGAGCTAAAATCAGAATGTATTTCCCTTACCGCCGATGCGAATGCTTCCCGCGACCTCTAGGTGATGAGCACAAACTGGCCCATATTTAATAACAACAATTTGAAGAGTTGCGGCCTGTCTTTGTGGAGCGACTCAAAAACTTCGAAAAAACATTCTTTAATAACTTGCCAGTTAAACTCGTGAACGGACGACCCATTACTGGTGATATGTTCGTTGGACTGACGGTGGAATATCTGAACGCGATCAACAACGGAGGTGTCCCTGAAATTCTGACTTCCTTGGAGAGAGTGGTCTCCACCTAGTCTCGCAAGGTGGTGGAGGCTCTACAACTGGGTTACCAACAAGCCATGGCAGATTTTCTTAAGGATAAAGATCTGCCATTGGATGAGATGGAATTGGAAATCAAACATAAATCCTATATCTCCGCGATCAGTTAACGGTTTGATGATAAGCTAAAGAACCTGCTCGAACCCCAAAAGCTAAACGAAGTTAAAAAACAACTGATGGAGTCCTTAGAGAAGTAATATGCAGGGAAAGTCAAATACAATAGCGAGAAATCATAACTCAAATGCAAATAAATGCTAAACTCCTTTTTCAGCAACTTTAAGAGTCCGGATATCGAATCTGTAGATAGTTTGACGGCGAGTCTAGTCCACTAAAAACTTGAAGAATATCGTAAAGGAATCAGATAGTATTTTGACAAAACTAAAGCTCCCAAAAAATACACATTCTTCATTGAGAAGTTCCCTAAATTTATATTTGAATATTTCGATCTACTGGTTGAGAAGGTCAAAAAGGTGTACAGCGATGAGCTGATGAGATACAAAGTGATTGCCAAGCAGGCGCAGGATTCAAGTGATAGAGTAAAAGCCACAGTTAAGCAGTATGACGCACTGGTATATTAAAAGAATAAGGAAGTTCAAGAAATCGCCCATGAAAGAGACATGTTAAAGCGAGCCTACGACAAGGTACGGAGCGAGGATGAAGTGGAGAAACAATCTTCACAAATGACAAAGGCTGACCTTGAGAGCAGTCTGGAAAGCAAAAGAAAAAATATTCTTCTTCTAAAAAACGTATTTTTTTGTTTATTTAAAAAATATTTTTTATAAACTTATAGGAAAATCTCGAGCTTATTGACTCCTTGGCTAAAGCAAAATCTGAGTTAAGTTCAAAAAAGAATGAGATCACAACATTAAAGGGAAAAATTGCTGAGCTAGAGAGGAACGGGGGCTCGACCATGGAATCAGAGGAACTTGCCAGTGATGTGTTCACTTACATTGGAGATCTCAAGCAGAAACTGGCCGAGATGGATGAATTTTACAAGAAAAAACTAACAGAAGTGAATCCTGAATAGAGAGTAAACATGTTTCTATATGATTTTATTTCAATGTCGATACCTATATTACGTATATTTTTAACTCCTCCATTTTTTTAGAGATGCAAATAAATCGATGAAATTCGCAATTAGAAACTTCTGGCCATCGAGAGGGAACGTGAATAGGGAAGGAGAAAGAAGGAATAAGCTCGAAGGCAGATCGAAATCATAAAGTAGAGCTTCGAAAAGAATATGGAAGTGCTCGGCAAACAACTCGACCATCTACGTTCTCAAAACATGGAGCTGCAGCAACGCCTAGCAGGCAACCCAGCCAACGAGCAGAAACTCAAAGCTCTCATCCTTGAGAAGCGTAAACTCGAATAGTCGCTTTCCTTGAAGCAAAACAATATGAATATTGCGAACAGTCTGAATTCAGAGAAGGACAAATAGATTACTCGCATGGGAAACATGATATACGAACTCGAGAATAAGGTGGCAATCCTCAGCTCACAGAAAGCCAATATGGAGTCATTCAAGGGGTCTTTCGGGCACGTGATAAATGAGATTTTGGCATATGTGACTAATAAAAAGAACAAGTTGTCCCAGGCAGTCAAGACTCTGGATCAATAAGAGATCGACGCGATTCGATAAGCTTTCAAGAGCAATTCAATGAATGCCCCTTTCTGATGTGGAACAATTAATAAAGATTACAAAAACACTATACGAATTTAAAAAACTAATACAGGTTAGTTTTTGAGTATAACTATGAAAATCAAGCATATAAAAAATTATATTCCTAATATAATAGAAAGTTTAAATATTAATAATCCAATAAATTAAAATAATTATATTTTTTTTTCATAATAAAATTATTGTTTTTTGAAATGGTCGATAAGCCCTTCATAAAATAATATACTATTATTTATGTAATTAAAAACATACATTAATAGATAGTTAAGACCCAATCCATGGGAAATGGATAAATATATATAGACAAGATAGAAATTATTATATTTAGATTACTTATTTTATTATCACTCAAATCGACTCAACTCAAGATCCTGCTGCCAGCATAGGGTAATTTACACTAACGTTCTGTGCGTGCAGGAGCCAAAACATTCTTGTTATTTTGGTGCCGAAGGATACTTAATCTGCCATTAAGAACCTCAATCTGCTCCCCTTTCTGTTGGTTAAATAATTTAAGCTTTTCGCACTGTTGCTCCAACGGCCTGATCTATGAGTCGTAAATCTGGTCCAAGTATTTATGCTGATTGGTAAGCATGGCTTACTTTATGGTAAGGGACTCTAGTTATTTTTATTTGTCTTTGCGCAAATTATTAAATAACATGTCATTTCTCTGGTCTTCTTAAATTCGGAGTAACTAGTTTGGTTGTAGAGGATTCCAGGAGGGAAGTGGCATTGCGATTGTACTTGAGCTCTTTTAAGAAATTTTAACTACGTTTCCTATCTTTTGAAGTGGTGAAGACATATGGAATGGTGTCATTCCTACTCGAGAGTTGGCATCAAAAGAAGGCCTTTCCAATTTCATAGGTTGGAAAGATGTGGAAGTCGGAGCAAGAAAGTATTGAAGTTTATAAGCACTTGTGGTGGGTGTTGATGGGGCGACATTGTCAAAAAAATTTGGACTTCTTTCCAGAACGGGCGCATTTGCTTGGTGATGGTAAAAATGATGTTGTGCTTGATTGTTGTTAGGAGTAGGTTATGTATTCTGATAATTCCTCCTCATGGAGACCTTTTAGTAGGTCGCTTTTGTTGAGAAGCCCTGGAACTCATTTTTTTGAGGCACTTCTGCTGGGCAAAAGCAATCACACATTTTAAATGTATTTTTAATAATTTTAATATTCGAGTATTGTATGAGGATTTTTTTATTTTCCAAATAGGTATCATTAGTCGTATTTTAAAACAATTTAATATTAAAAAATACAATCTATCTGTTTATAAATTTAAAATTTTATTCTATAAAAATATATATATATATGGTTTTTCTTTTTTAGAATACTATGTGTATATTTATTTACTTTTTGTCAGGAAAAACCTTTTATTTATACAACTCAATTCAACAAAACAAATAGAATTGGGTTGTAAGTATTTTATTTTTTTTAAGAAGATATTGGAAAATAGGATAAATTAGACGATATCAGTATTGAATTTACGAATCATTTTATTTTTTGGTAATAGTTGAAAGCCCCTTGAATCTTTTTGGACATGTCTTTTCTTTTCATGCCCGAGTTCTATCTTTCCTTCTATTTCGCATTGAGGCTGCCCGTAGTCTTGGTGTGAATATTCACTACAGGTGCAGGTGTTACATTTCGCGGTTGATTCGGCGGTTAACTTTCTTTGATAAGTTTTCTCGAAAAGTCATCACCCTACTCTAAATTACTTAGCTAACTTTCTTGAACCTGCTATGCAGCATCTCCTAGAATATAATTGCTTGTCGACGGTCTCTTCCCTCCAAAATTTTAATGCTAAGAATTTAGTTAAAAAATATATAAGATATATTTTGGAGATGTTGTAAATATGATTGACGTATATATATATACCTCATGGATATTGGATAATTCTTAGGATAGTTGTTGGTTCATCTTCTCCAGTTCTTCATTTTTGCTTTTGAACTCAGCCTCCATCTTCTTCACCAATACATTTATGCTCTCCAGTTCGAATTTAGACTTAGCGGCACTTTCCTCTGCTACTTTTATAATTTTATCCTTTTCTGTTAATTTAGAATCCAATACTAATAATTTGGTGCTGATGTCTGCGTTTCTGTCCTGCAAAGACTGGTTCTGAATGATCAACTGTTTCAATTGGTTCGATTTTTCAGTGAGCAGATTGGCCAGCTCCAGCTCTTTACGGCTTTCATTGTTGTCATTTTCGTAAGTCTTCAATCGCGATTGGATCTCCAAAATTTGCTTCTACACATTGTGAACTCGTGACTGTTAAAATTCTAGCTCTTTGATCTTCATGAAAAGGGCCTTCTAATATTTGTCAGTTGTTTCCTGAAGTTCATCTCTAGCTTTTTCGATGCTTAGCCTCTATTTTTCCGAGTATTCATTGGCCTTTTACTTGATGTCTTGAAGGAGCGTCTCGTTGGCAGATTGGGCGAACAACACTTTGTTTTTGAGGTCAAATATCCGGCTCTCAGCTTCGGCATAATACATGGGGTGAATCCAATTCTTTTTCCTCGCTATCTCCAGACTTAGTTTATCGATCTGAGAATACAGTAGCCCTACTTCTTTTCGGAAACTCTCTGTTCTCTCCTCGAGGACATACTCTGTGGATTTCAGCTTGCGATTGGTTGCCTCCTTTTCCTCCTTGAGGTGAGACATAGCGATATTTAGTTCTTTTATATACTTCGTCTCGTCCTCCATCACCATCAAGCTCTGCTTATATTTAAGTTCGAGATTGCTGCGTTAAAATATTTCATCTCTCAGTTTGGTTTTGCAGTCGAATTCCTCTTTCCGACACTTCTAGTTGTCCAATTCGATTTACTCCATCTGTTTTTTTCTTTGATTGTCAACCCTCACCAGCTCTTCCCGCTCTGCTTTCATTTTTTAAAACTTCTTGTTTAGCACTGACTTGTCGTGATTGAAGGAATCCTCGGCGTATTTCAACTTGGCTTCAGTCTACGCGAAGGCATTTCTGAGCTTCATTAGCTCTTCTGAGGCATCGTTAAGCTTGGTGGTGAGCTGTCCTTCGACGGTCTCTTTGCTATGGATCATGCTCATGATGGTATCATTTCTCTTTCTTAGATGATTAAGCTAGTCCTCCATGACGTTTTTTGCCTTCTTCATCTGTTAAAGATTAAGGTTGAAGCTATTGATGTCACTCGTCAACAGGCGATTTTTCTCTACGGCCAACTGCAGATCAGTCTCGGCTGCCGCCAGTCGAACATTAACCGCCTTCAGTTTAGATGTCGTTTCTTCATACTCACGAGTACGTAAGGCTAGTTTTCCATCCAATAATTCGACCTTTGCCTTGAGTGATAAGCCAGTGCTTTAAAAACTAAATTGCTCCTTGGTTAACAATTCTATCCTAGTCTTTTGCTCCTCCATGACTCCAAAAAGTCGCAGATTCTCTCCTACCAGTAACTCAATTTGTTTTAGTTGCTCTTCAATCGTCTTCTGTTTCAGGTGAATCACACCAGTCAGGTTTCCCGACTCGAATCTCAACATGCTAATCTCTCTGTCTTTGTCCATATCAGCGCTGAATCCCTTCCGCTGTTAGGTTTCGAATTTGGTCAGCTTACGTTGTTGCGTCTCTATAATATATTGATTACTCTATATACTCTGTTTGCAACTTATGATCTGCTTGTTTCGTTCGTCCAGTTCGTCCTCCAGCTTTACTATGTTCAGTCGCAGATCTTCCACTCTCATCGTCTCTTTCTGCTTCTACTAAAGCAGCTTTTTGAACTCGGCTTTATGTGCGGCAAAGTCCTCGTAAAGTCTGAGATGTTTGGTTCCCAACTCTCGGTGAATACCATGGATCTCGTTAATTTTATGCTCGAATCTAAGCCGTAGCCCTACTTCCTCATTGAAGGCTTGGTCAGCCTGTTTAAAATCTTCTTCGATGATGGCTTTTTCGTTAAGTAGATTTATGTTTTCCTCTTTCAACTGCTTAATTTATTTATAGATTTTCATATTTCGCAGCTTATCAGTCTCTTAGCTGGAGTCGATAATTTTTTGTCTGTTTTCAATCTCTTGCCGCAGCGCCTCAATCTTGGCCAACTTGTCCCGTTCGATCTGACCAACCATTGTCTCAAAGTCTCCCCGAGCACAATACTCCAATAACATCGCATAGACCTTCCAAATGGTTTTTCGAATGCTGGTAGCGTCCGAAGCTTCGGACACTTCGAGGAGGAGGTTATTGAATCCGATGCTATAAACAAAGAGGGATCGGTAGATACGGTCTATTTTATCGTGACTGACCCCTTTGGATAGGAGAGCATTCCTGTCGATTTGTAGTTTTTTTAAAGCTGGATTCTGGATTGTGGAGTCAAATCTTTCAGAATAACAGTATTCGACAAGGATGTCGTTAAGCCAGTTTTCCATATTTTTTACTTCAAGCTTGCCTTTGTTGTTTTTCTTTTCGACTTCCACATACTTGTTAATCCGAGGTTGTTGGCTATCTTTAAAAATAAATAAACAATGATCAAAACATGCAAACATAAAAAATGAATAATACAGGGAATAATAAATAATAATAAATAGAGATGGGAGGACTATACCTGAATGCTGCGACTTGTTCTCTATATTTATGCCTCGCTTTTCTGATCTTCTGAAGTTTTTTGTGTTGGAGTTTCTGCTGGCACTCTTTATTGCTGTTTGTATGTTGCGAAAATGCGTATTATAGCTTTTCTTGTTATTTTGAGCATCAATATTGTTATTGGAGTGAGGAAAATCATCCTCTTCCGTCATGAGCGGTGGGGAAATCTGTTTGGGGATTTTGATTTGCGTCTGAAACGAAGTGCTGAAAGTATTCGAAGGCAAAGGTTCGGAGTATTTGTGGCGGGGTTTGATTCGTTCGAGTCTTTCGTTTTTGATGAAGGCAACATTTGGAGCGTTAGTTTTCAGCTTATACGATATCTATCATAATAATATTAAATGAATAAAAAATAGGAATTTATTGAAACAAAGGGAAAATGATTATTTGTTTTTTTAGAAAAGTAGGGTTGTGTTATGTTCGTTTTTTGTACCTCGAGATTACTAAATGTGTGAATGTCTTATACTTGTTCTGCAATACTCATTATTTTTTTTATTATTATTATTATTATTATTATTATTATTATTATATAATTTATTTTAGAGAGTACTGCCAAAAAGTTATATAATCTAATCTATATAACGAAAAAAAAAACTTAATAATAATCTTAAATAAATAATTTATAATTTTATTACCTCCCTAAAATTTAATTTATGTTAAACTATATATATATAAATGTATGAATATGGATGAACTTGTGACTTTCTGCACTTTGATTTCATAAAATAAACATGAAAAATCCATCAAAACCTCCTCGTTAGCCTCAAAAATAATCCAATCACCAGTTGAAGTATTACTGAACAAAAAACTATAGAGATGAATTTTTCCAGTTTAAACATACCGTACAACCTTAGAAAGTTATTTAATGAACAAGAAACCACTTCAATGATCTCGTTGCATGGGGGGTGATAATTTTTGAAAGGTTTCTAATAGATTTGTTTGTTTGTTATTTTGGGACAGATTTTTTTTTTTTTATTTAACTTTTCTATATATAACATTCCCTGGCAATAAAATATCTATCGCTTAACGATAGGGCTGTGGTGTTATTCTGGATGAAAAACAGTGATCTTCCTACATTTTTTTCAGTCTATTTAACTTTTATACTAATTATAAATATTGCTCATTTATATTTTATTTCAAATGAATCTAAGAATTGCAGACAGCAGTAAAATACATACTAATGTTATATTTTGATGCATACTTAACAAAATATAACTCAATTGGCTGCGAAGAGTTAGGATTAACGAGGGGTTGGCCGATTAATATTTTTAAACTCCAAGACAAAGAGCTTCACTCATAATCTATACATAATAAAAAAAATATATATTTTTTAATAGATTTATAAAAAACATACAAAAACATTTGTAATATAAATATAGATTACAAAAAATAATTATATAATAAATATTTAAAATTACCCACCCAAATAATCAATGGACCACATAAAAAACCCAGAGTGTCGGAGATAATTTTATGAACCCAACTCACTCTCTTAGTTTTGTAGCATCAGCCAAGTCGAACGAATTTTCCAGCGATAATCATGCACAGACTAGCAAACCCTGATCCAAGACACTATCTTGATGATCCTTGGTCTCGAGTCCAACACCTACTCCTACAACCCTCAAGAAGGTTTCCACACCTCTCACATCGTGACCGTCCAGCACTTGTCGCCGGAAGCAGTGAAGAATATCCTGAGGTACTTCATCCAGTTCGCTAATCGGATAAAGTTTATAGAAAACAAACTCATTTTGCTGGCAGATAAGCAATCAAGCATACTGCTGAGCAGTTTTATTTTCTCAGTCAGGGACTATGTGAAGGATTTGAAGAAGTACTTTTCGCAAATATTGGGAGTCGTGGAGTTCCAGGCAGGAAGAGTCGAGAGGTCGCATCTTATACAGGCGCCAAACTTAGCCGGTGGATCATATTTGAACTATAACGAAGTAAAGCTATAAAATGGGACCTGTAGATACCAAAACGACATGCCACAAATCAAGCGCATCATGCAGACTCCTTTGACATTTATTCGTTTGCAGACTGTTGTGGGTCAGAAAGCAGAGGCGCTCGAGCTGATTCTAGAGTTCATCAGAAAATGCATGTCACATCTGATCATCGCCGAAAAATAAGTCCAAGGGGGGATCAACAGCTGGGGAGTTATAATCCTGAATCTGTTCTGGGAATCTTTGGATAAGAATGAACACGAGCCAACGAGTAAAGAAAAGGCGAAGATGTTACTGGACATCTTTCGACCTCCGATGCTGAAATATTTGGATTTCATAAAGGAGTGGCTGAAGGGGCGATATCTAGCAGACCCCTACAACTAGTTTTTCATTGGAATTAACAAATAAAATAATGATAATGTGCTGTAAACCTTTTCCATTCGCAAAAAGGACGACCACGACCTCGTGCCAGCTTTTCTGAAAGACTTCCACAAATAAATATTTCCGAAAGGCAGATTTGTCAAGGTGCTTTATTGCTTCGCGAAAGAAACAGAGAAACACGAGATAGCTGAGTATTTAGGAGTAGATAAAGAGTTTGCTCTCCTCGACCACCATGTAAAATTCTTCTCAGCAGAAAAATAGTAGGGCAGAGCCCCTTCGACGATTGTAGGGAAAGAAAGAATGAAGTAGTTCAGGGCTCCATCGATATGCAATAAGTTAAAACATAAAATTTAACATAAGTTAACGCTCAAATTGGCTGCGGAAGAACTACCGTATAATTTAGATCGCAGTATCGTAGGTATTTTTGACTTTCCTGAGTTTAGCGAAGGTTCAACTAATCCGTCGACAAGCAGGTGGTTTAAACCCACCCTCAATTTTGAGGATTCTAATGCAGGATCCTATGATAGTAATCGATTACTGCTTAGAAACTAATTTTTAAGCTAGTTCAAAAATATATTCGAGATTTTGTTGGAGGAATGCGTATCACGGATTGGAAAAAAGTGTTCTGAATATTTCTCCTTTGCGAATAGCGCGCTTTCATAGGGCGGGATGCTGATCGAACTGCCAAAACAGAGTACAGACTTCAAGATCATGAAGGAGTCGGTTAGTCTCCATCTCCAAGGCATCAAGCGATTTCTCCTGCTAGGCCAGGGCGATTTCTTCCAATAGCTGATAGAAAACATCAGCGAATAGCTCGACAAACCTGTCGGGATCATTTCCCGCAACAATATACGGATTGGCATTTAAAATGCGATAAAGAACAGCAATGCTCGTTATGTGAGTCCAGAGATCACATCTCACATATCCTACATGTTTATCCTAAAGGATCCTCATCATCGAGGCTGGGATGTTTTTAGTCTGGAATATTTAGTCGATTATCCACTTATCCTCGTATTTCCACAGTTTATGATGGACAGATACCATTTGATTTTCAGCTTGTTATGGAAACTGAAGAGGATTGAGCACTGTGTGAAGAGGATGTGGGTGGACCACTATTACCACAGCAAAGCCAAAGGGGTTCCGCTGAGGTACCACGGCTTCCGAAACAGCATCAATCACTTCGTCACCTCGGTTCTCTCGTCCTTGCTGCTGAAAGTGGAAATCGAATGGAATAAGTTCATGCAGAACAAGGATAAAGTAACCAACTACTACGAATTCATAACTCTGCATCAGAACTTCATCCTGACGCTGGAACAATCCCTGTTCATTTCCACTAAAGACAAGCAGGTGATCGCAAAAATTAACAATATAAGCTAGATTATCTTGAAGTTCAGAAAGCTGGATATGTTTGTGGGAAACGGCCCCGATGTCAGAGAAGTGGAGTTCAACCGAGGGAGATATCGGGAGATGGTTGGGTTGCATGTTTAGTTTAATTTGCTGTTCGCAGAGTTCATGAATGTGCAATAGAACATTCCCTAGGAGATCTTGCAGTTCAACTCATTTAACAATTCTAAAAAATGAATCATTTATCGGATTATAAATAATTTTAATCCCAATATTTAATCTTCAGAGAAAGAAAAATATTGAACCAATTAAATCTGACTTACGCATACATATGTATTATTAGTTAAAAATATATTTTATGAAATATAAATTGTAAGGATTAAATGTGTGATGATTTAAAATATTTATTGACTCCAGCTACAGATGTGTTAAAGTAAATTTATTTAATATAATCGTATCATAAACATTTTTTTTTGAAAATACTATTATTTTTTGATTTATTAAAATTCATTGACCAAAAAACGAGAAAACACATTAATAATGTACAGCTCTATCCCAGATTATCAAATAAAACAATATATCGACACGATTTTCCTCAAATACGATACGGACCGATCGGGCACCCTTGACAGAAATTAATTATATTACTTCTTCAATGATCTTTTCAGGCAAGTGGGATATAACATCCAAATTACTCCTGAGATGGTTAACAACAGTATCAAGCAGATTGATGTGAATGGCGATGGAAACATCTCAAAACCTGAACTCTTCGTATTTTTCAAGCACTTTGTCCAACAGCAGGAACTCAAACAACAACAACCAGTGTATTCGGGAAACTGGAATCGCCCTTCTATGATGAACCAAAGCACTCCTGCCTATGGAAACAGCTTCAACCCCCCAACTAATAATGCGTGGCAAAATAACGGGTGGGGACAGGGCAATAACGGTTGGGGGCAAAGTAATAACGGTTGGGGACAACCACAGAATACAGGATGGAACAGTCAGAATACTGGATACAACACTTCTCCAAATTGGGGAGTTGGAAACACTGGGTGGAATAATAGTAATGCAAATAATATACCCAATGGCAGCCCTAGCGGATGGGGGAATACTGCGAACACTGGGTGGGGTAACACAAATGCATATGGCGGAATGAATCGAAGCCTACCAACCCCGAATCAAAATCCCTACAGCCAACCAACCCAATATTATCAAAACTGAAGGAGTTCTTTGGGATAAGAATGATGCAAACACATTTATGAATTTTATACAGACGAATAATGAATTTCATAATAGTTTTTTTTTTCTCATATCTATATAATATATTTTTGTGGTGAACATTTGAGTTTTATTTATTTCATTTTCAATTGCTTAATTTAAAAACTTCATTTTAAGATACAGTAAAAAACTGAGTTTTCTTATCAGACCCCCTCACTGGCTCTCTGGGTTGTAGCATCCATAAACATATGTATTTTATTTCATAATATCAATCTGGCTGATTTCCTTGAAAATCCTAGTCTGTTCCTCCAACAATATTTATTTGATTTTGCTCACAATATCATCTTTATTCAGTTAAAGTACTAAATCTTCCGGTTCGATCCATTCCGACCTCAATAGCTTTTAGACGATCTATTTCTCCATTTTTCTTACTGCCTCTATCGACATCTGAACTACTCCAATACATTTTTCATACAGCTTAGTATTTTTTTATTTGAGTTATAAAATCATAGAATTTTATCTATCGATATTATTCTTTTCTAAACGTGAGAGGAAAGTGGACTGGAGTACACGTGCCAATTCCACATGGCCTTTGTCTTCGGCAATTTTTCGAACCAAAGTAACGAATTCTTCGTCCAGATCGGGACCAATATCAGGTTTTAAGGTGACGAAGAGTTTCTTTATTCTATATTAGAGGGGAACATTGATGTCCTGTGTATGTTTGATTAAGAGTTTGGCTTCTTCGAGTCCGAGACTGGTCTAATTAAAGAAACTATTGGCGATATGTTCGCTTTTGCTGAGTTTATTTTAGACCTATGCGAGAAGGGTTTTATTTCGATCTAATTATTTTTAAAGTTCGGGAATGATGTTAATATTGTCTATAGCCGAAATAATGGTTTCAAATTGCTTGTTGTTGGTATCAATTTAAAGCTTTTCTGATAGGGTTTTGATGTAATCGGATGGGTTTTTGAATTATTAAATCTTAAGGGCCTGAATGTCCTCCAATGTTTTTTGGATCCTGTAATATCTTTATTCGATATCCTTTACAGTGTTGAGCCATTGTAGTTCATTCTCCATGCTACTTGAAATTAATACGTTCTTAATATTGGAGTAAAGTCTGTTGGTTTTATATTCATAAGATTAGTGGATTGTCTTCAGCTTATTTCTCAGATCCGCATTAGAATCTCTGAGGTTTTCCAACTCAGTTTTCATCTTTTAGTTTTATTTCGCTTGGGTATCAGAGCTCGAAATGAATTCCTTCATGGTGGAGATGAAGGCATTTTTTAAATCCAAAATATATTTCTTATGCATCTCCTGATTAATGACATGCTCATAAGATTGGTGAAGGACCTTTTTTTCTTCTTCACAGCCGAGCTCGGAATTGATATTCCTGCTGGTATTGGTCTCGGCACGAGGATCGTGTTGCTAGGGGTTGGAAGAGGTTTGGTTTTGTTTGACTTCAAAGTCTGAACTCTGCTATTTCATTGGCTGGGGCAGCGAATCGAGGGTCGGACTCAAGCGATATTTAAGTAGCTATGCGAAATAGCCCTCCGAGATTCTGGCGATTTCTTTATTTTAGTTGATGAGTTTGTGAAGATGTTAATCTGTTCGCATCGAGTCTGTTTAAACTTGCATGCTATTTGTTGTGCTTCCTGTATTGATTTGTAAAATAAAAATATATTATAACTTGGAATTATATTAGTAATAAAAAATAGTAGATAATACTTTTTTCCGTATAAGATATAAAAGTCCAATTATTGAAATAAAAAAAAAAATAGATCACTAGTAATATTAATGATAAAATTATTAGATTAATATATCCACAACTTGAAATATTAAATTAGGAAATTCTGATGTGAAATATTTTTTAATAGGATATTTGTTAATCGATCGAAACACATGATGCGAAAAGGATGGAGTTGACCCTTGATAGATAATCAAACTTTTTTTTGCTTCTCTTCTTTTTATTATTTGGGTTTTTCTTTCCAGTAATTTAGTTTATTGCTTTCACTGGACACAGAAAATATTTCTCAAAGGATATTATTGGAAAATGTTATGATCTGTGAATTTAGAATAAACTCAACCGAATATATCATCAATCCCATCGAAAAATCGAAATCCTAAAAAAATCAAATTGAAGTCTCTGTCATTAAGGTGGCAGTTGCTCAAAGATTCATGTTGTACAAGAAAATTACAGATTTTATGTCTTGATCCAACACTTCGTCTATTAAAAAATCAAAACTCTATTTAATACACGTTGTTTTCATATTAAACTAAATATATACATTTCATTATTATTTCCACAACATTTATTATAAGCTGCGAAATCTTTAGTGTGCCCATCAGTCCATTTAATTTTGATATGATTAAATAATAAATCAAATAAATCAGAAAGGACAAAGTTTACACCAAGCAATACGAACAGGAAGATCTAGAGTGTATCAACCTCGACCATCCATCCCCAGCCAAAGTCAACAAATGCATCAAAAGGACTGATCCAGACGACCAAAGTTTGTTTACTAATGAGCAGTCTTAGAACGACTTAAAAAAAGATGTCATTACCCTTCTAAATCCTTCGCAATTTAAGAATCCACGCCCAGATTTAGTGCAGGATCAAGAAGCATAGGAGCCTTTTTGCAAATAAGAAGCGACCTAACAGAATATAACCTTAAACCATGAGACGAGTTAAAAGCATTGTCTTCGGCAATATCGGCTTCTATGCGAAGGTGCACTGCTTGGAAAATTCATAAATAAGTATACCCTCGTCAATTAAAAGGATGAATTTGTGCTCAGCGCCAAGAAAGAAACGAGTGATAAATACATCTTATCGAACAATAAGTATTAGCAGAGCGATCGATTTGCTTCAGGTATTCTGGCATCGAGAAAAATAATAAATCAGCCTTACCCGCAGTGGACGCTTTTCGATCACGGGAAAAAATACTCAAAGTGCCTCAACAGCGAAGAATGCCGAAAAATGTTTATAGTATTCTAACTTAAAGGAGAGGCGTCTTTTCTGTTATATAAGGCTAGGTAAGGGTTCGAGAAGAAGGCTATCAACGAGCAGGACGGTTTGGTTGAGATGTTCAAAAGAGGTGACGTGGGTGTGTAACTGCTGACAGCCATTCGCATCAAGAAAGGCCACATGAACAGGTACTCGAACATCATTGTAAATAAGAGTAAAGGGTATCGAGAGAGCAACAAAAGCTGCAAGATATTTTCCGAGAGCAAGTAGCTCATGTTCCAATTACTTAAACTCGATGATAATGTTTATGAGATCCAAGCAAGTTCCACGAAATTTAGCACAATTTAAATTATTGGAATCTGCATGTTTATATTCGAACAATATTGAATAAAACAACAATAAAAAATGCACTTACACCAGTCCTCATATTTTTTCGATGATCATTTTTAAAAATATATCTTGGGTGTTCATTAGATAGCTTCAATCACAACCTACTTTTAAAAAAGAATGATTTGAAGAAATTTAGTTAAGTTAAATATTGAATAAATGTATTATTTTCTCTATTTTCTTAGATGTTTTAAAGATATATTTGAAAAAATAAAACTATAAATTCTAGATATATATATAACATAGGAGTTTAAGTATTAAACTATTTTAAGCAAAAAATTACTGATTTAATAGTTGATATGGTTGTGTGTATATTTTGGCGACATAAAAAATATAGTTTTTTATAATAATAGTCTAATAAGTTTTGGTATCCACAACAAGCCAATATACCTACACATTTTGATTCAGATGAACAAAAAAATAATCGAAAATATTCAGCAACAATCGAAGAGACTGATCGAGCAATTGAATTAACTCGAAGAGCTGAGATCGTAACTTACGGAGTAGTAATATCTAGACATAAAGAAATAGACAGTTGAATCATTACAAACCTTTCAAACATCGCTCATCGCTTGCTAAAGTGGATAGCTCACTCTCAATACTGAGCTTTAAAATGAAAAGAATGTATTTAAAAAATATATCGAAAAACTCACATACTTCATATTATTTTTATAATTTGTATCCCCATATACCATACAGAAACTGATGGCAGCCCTAAAGAAAAACCTGAATAAAGACTAGATTCAGAAACACTTCACCGATGTTGAGGTAAATTCACTTCGGAACAAAATAAAGTTAGCCGAAAGCAATTACAACCTCAAGAAAATCAACGTTGAGGAATATTTAGCCATCAAGAACCAGCTCATCCATCAAATAAAATCCTTCGGAACTGAGCTGACGAAATCGTAATCCTAGTTTATTGATCGTTCGGGACAGTTTAATAAGGAGATGGGGTCAGCAACGAAAGGAGAAACTGAATATATGTCTGCTGCACAAAAGTAGATAAATAAAAATCTGAATTGAGAGGATGGATTTGTAAAATGTCATCAAATATATGAATTAATAATACGTATATACCCATTTTTTTTTTTTATAAAAAGTGTTTACATTATTTAATTTCTCTTGGCCTTTGTTATTGGTAGTATAATTCTCACCTAAATATAAATTCAACCCTGATCTTGAGTTTTCCCTCACCTTTCTTTTATCATCATGTTTTTTATGAACTCCTTCAACTAGATAAATATATTTTTTCTTGATAAAAATGAAATATCGCAAACACTTTTTTATGATTGATAGATTATAGAAAATATCAAAAGGTTTATAAAACAGTTGTAATCACTTTCTTTCTCTGTCCTTGGACTTGAATTTCGACAGGCTTAATTTCTGGTTGATTGTTTTGACTGATTTCAGGTTTTTGGTACTTCTCCCGCTTGATCAGATTTCTCAATTTTTCGTCCACAGCTGCAAAGTCAATAAAAAAAAAAATGGCAAAAAGAATATATGTATATATCGTTTTTTTTTTACGCTAATACTATTGTCCGAGCTAGTTCTTTTCGAAAACAAGGAAAGAGCAGTTTCCATCTGAGCTGCAGACTCCGAGAGATTCATTATTTTTCCAAGCGAGTTCCGTGATGGCTGCGAAGTGGTAGTTCCCGCATCCGTACAGCGGGGCCAGAGACAGAGTGTTGTACACTAACACGCTGGTCAGAGTTGCCAGACCAAACACCATATAATAAGGTTGATCAAATAACCCCATCTAAGGTCTTTCCTTTTTAAATAGCGTGGGGCAGAAACGAGCACATACGCTTGGTTCACCTTTCGTGGTGATGTAGAACGAAGGCTTTTGGAGGAATTTCCTTCGATATAGATAGGCGCAATGCTGAGGAGTCACATCGGATGTCGGCTGGTACTGCCCTGACGGGAGCAAGAAAAGCTGTCCGTCAGGGGAGATATCCGGTCTTCGGAAGAAAGTTGGCACGTTTTCATCGAAAAACATTCGAAACGAACTGGCGTTGACCTCATTATCCTGCTCCGATTCCTGCTCCAGTGTGACAGGTTGCAATTGCTGGTACTCGATTTTCTTCAGCTGTTTGAGACCGTAGAATGAAACACCCTATTTCTTGGTTTTGGAGTTTTTCCAAACTTTGACCATACGATCATTGCCCTCACTCAAGATATATTTGAATTTGGGATCGATGGCTATCCCCTGGACGAATTTGACGTGATCCTCCAGAATACTGCGGTATCGCTTGAATTTGACGTCCCAGACGATGACTCTCTTGTCCATTCCTCCCGAAACGATGTATTTAGAGTCTGCAGACCACCGCAGATCCATGATCTAGTTGCTGTGGCCGGTCAATATTATGACACTCGACCACTTCTTTATTTTTTCTGTGGAGTTTATCTGGACGAAAGACTCACGCATCTCCCAGAGCATAATAGATTTGTCATCCGACCCTGATGCCAGGTACCTTCCGTCAGGAGAGAACTTGACGCAATTCACGACGCTGTTGTGTCCTTGAAGTCCGTATTGGATTTTAAGAGTTTCGTCGATATTTGATGGCTCAATGGTCCATATTTTAACGAAGCCAGTTTCCTCTCCTGGCTATTTGCGCAGTGAATAGTCTTCCGTTCCTCCGGTCGCGAACTCGTTGGAGAAGGGATGGAAGTCGATGGAGAGGATGCCTCCGTGGAAGCCGTGCCACCAGATTTTCGGGATTTCGACCTTCATAGTAATGGTATGTGGTTGCGATTTAAATGTTGTGTGGTTGGCGCTAATTTAGTCGATTAATTTATAAAAATAAAAAATGTATTAATAGACTAGGAACTAATTAGAAGCAGATATCAAACTTTTTTTAAAAACAAATAAATATTTTGTGTGTTTTTTTCGCGAATTATATATAATATAATTCTTCAATTATGTTAATGTATATATATATTTTTTATTTATCTTTGAGCGAGTATCAGATATATATATATATTATAAAAGAATTCACTTATAATAATAAAATAGCCAAATATTCTATTCGCCCCTCCCGTAAATTATATAATACCAAACAGATATTTTTAATGCCATTGATAATAATGTGCGGAATTCCCGGCAGCGGGAAAACCCATCGAGCCCTGCAAATCCAGAAAGCATTTGAAGAGAAATACAATAAAACTGTGGTCATCATCAATTAGTAGTCCTTGAAGCTAGTCAAGCAAAAAGCATATTCAAGTAAAATTTAAACATTCTTTTTTTTAAAAACTAATCATATATTATTGGTTTTTCAACAATTTGTGGCTAAGATTCTCATTAATAAAAAATAACACGTGGTCTCCTGAAATTCGAGACTGAGAAAAACCTGATCGGAGACAAAATAGTAATAGTCGATTCGATGAACTACATAAAGGGATATCGATATCAGATGTACTGCATCGCACGGGAAATGAAGCAAAACTACTGTGTCGTGTATTGCAACACCTCGATCGAGGCTGCCAGAGAATTCAACAATCGCAACGAGAACAGGTTCGATGAAGCATTATTTGAGGACTATGCCAAAAGAATTGAAGTTCCCCAACTCAAAAGTAAAATATATTAATATGTCACTATATATATATATATATATCTCTACGTAATACTTTATTTTTTTGAAAAATAACACAGATCGTTGGGACATTCCATTATTTGAACGGAGATAAACTTAGTAAACCCCAATTGGTGAAATAGTGGATGCAATTTTATTTCATGAGAAACTCTCAAAAGATCCAATCTCCACCAAAGCCGAAGACAAAGAAGTAGGTGAAGATTACTTGATGGTCCTCGATTCCAAAATTCAATCTATTTGCTAATAAATCACGAAACAACAAGCAGAAAAGGGAATTGGCTGTCCTAACATCTTTCCTGGTAGCTCCCTGAAGCTAATCCTCAATACTACATGGTCGCTGATTGCTTTGAAGAAAGTAAAGAACGAGTTCTTGAACGTGGTTAAGGGAAAGCCAATCCCCTTGAACCAAATTGCGGATTCCTTTGTCAGTTTTTTGGGTTAAGTCGATAAAAGAAAATGATTTGATTCTTGGAAATCGTTTTTTGATAATTTCATTTAATATAAAATATTTGAATATTTTTTCTTAATTTATGCCACAAAGTAAGTCTCTCTACTCATTTTTTTATTTCATTGTGTTTTCTATTTCATACTTAAGCCAATAAAATTCGTCTGATGATTGCTATTTTTCTTTAAAAAAAATAAATATCAAATAAAACCAATAAGTAATAAAAAAACAATCATGTTTAAAAAAATGAATTGATCATATAGAAATATAATGAAAATAATAAATTTGTTGCCAATTTTGTAAAAGCATTCCAAATAAAACGAAACCATATTAAAGATATGAACAAACTTTTTATTATCAATTGCTCCTTTTCAATTTGTATACAAGGCATGAGACAATTAGAACGCTACTTGTCAATAAAATCCAAACACTCTTCTTTTTCTTGAATATATTTTATTATTCTTTTTTGACTTGTTTAATACTTTTAGAGTATTGCTTGGAGATTTACTCGGTGTTAACTCCGATAGAATTTTGGGAAACAGGGACGTTTCTCTGGTCTTCGGCATTTTCCGCTTTAATGGAATGATATTATCGAAGAGCCTTTACACTCACATCATAATCACTGGTGTTCTGAGTAAAAAGCCTCTCTGGCTGGTATTTGAAGTGTTTTTTGCTGAACTCAGATCGAATATCACACTCGTCTGCGTCTGCTTCTTTTCTTGAGTGATTTTTGACAGTCTGCTTGTCTTCCCCTCTGGTCTCAGTCTTCTTGTGGATTTGTTGGATGTCTGATTTGAGGGGTTGATAAGTGTTTGGCTCGATCTGGTCGGGTTCGTTGAATTATTCGAGAGCCTCGTGGTTGTTACTCCTTTTTTTCGACCCTTCTGATTACCCCCCCAGATCATCAATATCATCTTCGTATTTTTTTTTACATAGCTTCAACTTTTCCTCGTAATAGCTGCGAATCGATTACATTTCCCTCCGGTGGTATTCGCGTTGTTCTTAGTTCTATTATCTTAACCTTTGGATTGATTATTGATATTCGTCTTTGTTTTCTTACGAATCGCTTTGTTTCTTTGGGGACTCTTGCTGATCTGAGAGTTGCTGCTTGGAAACTATGTCTATATTGGAAATGGGGGTTTTGGGATTGATTGCCTTGATGGACTCTTGTAGGTTTTAGAGGTGCAACTTGGATTTGGTAAGGGATTCATGGAGACTCTGATTTTCTGATTCGGTTTGTTCCAATTTTTGGCTCAGAGCGTTGTCCTCGTCTTCTAATTACTTTACCCTCGTTTTAGCGGCCTTGAGCTCTTCATTAAGATACTCGATGCGTTGATACTTTCTTTCAATCTCATCGAGATGCTCACTTTTCATGGCTTCCAATTAATCCCTCAGTCGTTGGATGGTTTTACAGGCACTTTCCAGTTGAGCCTCGAGTTCGTACTTCTACCTTGTGATATCGTCTGGTTCAAAATCCTTCCCGCGTTATTCAATCTCCATGATCCTTTATTGCAGCTCTTCAATGGTATCCTCTTTTTCCATGATGGCACTGAGTGCTCCTTCTTTAAGTGATTCCAATTCGTTTTATAGCCTTCTCTTTTACTTTTCCAGCATTTGTAGTTTGTCTTCCGTGAACTCGATCTTCTTTTTGAGGTCAGGATCGGGGAACTTGAAGCCTTTGTCGCCAATGTTGTGGCAGGAGTTGAGACGAGTGGATTCGATGCCGGAAGGACGTTGTAGTTTTCCGGACAATGTTGGTTGGTTTTACCTATTGAGATGGTTTTAGTTTTACGGTTCGATTTCGATGTATAAGTTTGCTCTTTTTCGGGAGTTGCCTTTTTAGGTATTCATCCTTCGTTGTCTAATATGGATCCGAATTGAAGTAGCTGATTTTGAAATGATGGATCGACAAAGATTTGTAGGTTTTTATTCTTCAGGTTAAGCGTGAAAAAAATAGATTAAAATAGATGCAAAAATAATAACTATTAATAAGGAGACATAGATATAACTATTTTATATGTTATTTTATTTTATGTGTTATTTTATTTTGTTTTCATCCTGAAAAGGGTAGAATCCTCTTTTGCTACAACTCGCATGCACTAAATTCAATTGTTTCGAGAACTATTAAAAAAGATTGAATTAACATTTGAGAATAATCATTTATGGTTTTTGAGTCATTGTATTCTCATCCATAAATCCCCCTCCCCCCCCGAAAATCGGTATTTAAAGGTTGCTTAGTTTGAGATATTTTATAGTTAATTTTTCAGAATATAAAAATAAAAGAAATGTTTTTAAACATAAAATATAACCACACACAAATACAATTTTCCACTTTTCAATTCCTGTGATGAATACAAAAGTAGATCTAATATTAATTACGAGCAATGGTCAAATCATTGAAATACAAACCAATATTTCTATCACCTTCTAGATATTTATGAAATTATTCTTTTTGGGAATTGATGCACATAAATAAGTCTATTTTTTATTATTATGCATGAATAACACACATATTAGATATAAACATATATATTTAATGTACCAAGTTAACGCAACTGATAACAGTTAGTATTTTAAATAATTATTAAGCTTTTTACATAATGCAATGTTATAAAGCAGGAAGGATAGATAATTTCATAAATACTTTTTTAAACAGAATGGTTAAATAGAAAATATGGAGTCCAATGGATTCTCTAATAAGCCAATCGCCATATCGAATAGCAAATATCGTTTAAATAGACCTCTGTGTCCAGTTACAAAGAGCAGAGTACTACTGTAGCTACTGCTAATGCTGAACTATACCGTGTAAACAGCACCTCAATGAGTTTCGTTCCGCGAATGGTTAAGCATCATATGGGTAAATCCATGTTTTTTCTATTATGAATATTGCTGAAATCAGTGGAAGTTGCCAAGTGAATATATATAAATAAACATCTTTTGAAGTATGAAAGCATAAGTTTTAAATTGATCTGTATATTTATTTGTATTTTTTAAATATGTAATAAAATTCTTCATTTTTGTTGGTTATTTAGTTTTTTTAAGAAATAAATATAAATATAAAAATATATCTATCTATTTTTCTTGATTTTAAAGTTTTTAAAAATACTAGATGTGTGTATTATACAATAATTTTACTAACGACTATTTAATTATTATTTTGATAAATATATAAAAATTCATAGTACAGTTGAATTCAAGACTATAATGGATTCAAAGCAAAGATGGTGTTAGAAATCCAGAACTCTTACGAGGAGCAACAGCAAATCCACCACTTTAGATACAGTCAAGAAATCCAAAGACTATACCCAAAATCGCAACACCAAACATCTGCTTTCCTGCTTTTCCACAAATAGCAAATAACTGACCATTAAAAACTACACTTCAACTAAGGATATGCCGGAAGTGTCCGACCCGTTAGCCAGAATATTTGAAAAATAGCCTTCTTAGGCCTCCTAAGTCCCATCTAGCGAGGAATCCTTCCTTCTTTCAATCGACCAGCCGAGGGAGCGAGTGTGGAAACGGCAAGATTTCGAATTCATAAAAAAACTTGGTAAAGGAAAATTCGGACACGTATATTCGGCACGTGAAAAACAATCCAATTACATTGTGGCTATCAAATAAATGAAGAAATCCGACCTCGAAGAGAATAACTTTATCCCTCAGATAAAAAGATAGATCCAAATACAGTCGTTCCTAAAACACTAAAATATCCTGAGACTCTTCGGATTCTTCTGGGACGATGAGTCCGTGTACCTGATCCTGGAATACGCCCCCGGGTGTGAGCTCTACAGGGAAATAAAGGATAAGAAACGAGTTGCTGAACCTCGAGCTTCGTGCATCATCAGACAGGTCATCAACGGGATCATCTATCTGCACTTGAATGGCATAATCCATCGGGACATAAAGCCTTAAAATATCCTGCTATCTTTTGGTAAAATAAAGATTGCTGATTTTGGGTGGAGTGTCTTTTGCGAGAAGGAAACCAGGAATGGGGAAGGGGAGGATTAGGCAGTGAGGAGGAAAAGGGAAACACTTTGCGGAACTCTAGACTATCTTGCCCCATAAATAGTTAGGGGACTCAAATATAACGAGAGTGTCGATGTTTGGGCAGTCGGGATCCTCACTTACGAACTGGTCGCAGGACATCCGCCTTTCTAAACTTCGACCTATGAAGAGACTTACTAGAGGATTTGCTTCGAAGGTGTAAAGTACCCTTTGTCCATGTCAAACGAGCTGGTCAGGTTTCTGGATGCTATTCTTGTAAAAGAGCCTGAGAAAAGGATGTCTTTGAAACGTCTGCTTGATCATCAATGGATTGCCCAATACAGTAATCTTAAGGCAAAGTAATGAAGTGTAAAAATATATAAATTCAATTTTATAACGGCCGAATGTATGTTGTGTATATGAAAATTTGGAGTTAACATAAAATATCTAAAATTATTTGCCGTGATATATATTTTCTTTATTATAGTGTGTTGATGAAACCAATGATCATCCTTCATCGGTTTTGTTAAAAAAGTAAAGCTTGGCATACAGAATTTAGATCATTAATGTACATCCGTAATTTATATTGTCGATTGATGTCGATAAAAAATACGTCAGTTGAGAAGCGAACGCAATCGATTGAGTTGATCTTAATTATTGAAGACTCTTGCCTCAAGCACTTGCACTGTTCTATAGATTAAAAAATATAATATTTTAGTGCCTCGTGAAATAATGTTCTGATACTTTGTAATGAAATCCAGCTGGCAGGTGAGGTTGCGGAGCTTCGCAGCCAGTCTTTTCGGGATAATGTTCCTGGAGTTTTCGATGAGAGTGTCTTCCCTGAGAGGTTCGACTTCTAGATTAGACAAGGATTTATTATTCTCCATTTCTTAATTTTTTAAATATTAAAAAAATGACTGAAATATATTTTTAAATTATGATGGAAATATTATATTTTTTTTTTTTAGTTTTTTTATATTAACATGAAAATAAAAATATGATAAAATATTTTAAGAAATCATAAAAAATCAAAAACTAAAATATTTAGTTTTCATTTTTTAAATATTTCTTAATCTTTTATGAAATACATCCAAAGTACCAAATGAAAAAAAGAATTATATATAGATACTTATGTAAAAGATTTATACATGCACCTAAATCTTATTTGAAATTTAAAATCCACTACATAAAATTTGACCATGTAGGATTATGATCAAATAGTGCATCTGCATTTTTGAGTTAATTCGTCTTAAATATATAATAAGATAAATCGAATATGAAATCCCAAACAAAAAGTCGCCGCATCTTCATATATATTTATTTTTTTTTGAAATTTGCCTATATAAATATATAATCTATATAGACCTCAGATTTGAGGGTGGAATATTTAATTTGAAAGCTCGAGTGTGGATGAAATTGTGCGACGGTCTATCAAGGATAGAGCTGATGAATTAATGTCGGAATAGAGCAAACATTTATGGGTCCAGCCTCAGTCACCAACATGTTGATATACGATGCGTCAATTAAATCGAATTCAGTTCCTTCATGCTCCTTCAGATCATCCAGCCATAATGTTTAATCGACGTATTTTGAGCTCTCGATTAAGGCCACTACGGGCACTCCGTACTCGTGGGCGAGATAAACCAAGTAGGAGGCACCTGGTCTGGTCAAAAGAGTACCATTCTTAAAGATTGCATCGCCAGAAAGCACTACCTTAGTCACAGTATCCATAAAATATCCAGCATCTTCAAAACGACTAATGATCACATTGTCCTTACGGATGCTCTGGGCAGAAACTCCGAAGAGATCTATAGCTTCTCCAACTCCCTTTTCAAAGAATTCCCGAACAATAGTGTGGTCAGATGCCAAGAGGATGGAATCGCGACTTGTGAAGTGTTCAAGAGCAGAAGAAAGGAGCAGCTTTCTCAAAGTGGAAGTATCTGGAAGCTTGCCCACCACTTGCTTTTTCAGATTGGCGATACTGCGAAGATATATATTATCAAAAACAACCGGACCTTTTTATTACAGTTTATCTTAATGAGGAGATTTTTCGAGAACAGCTGGAGTTTCAACTTTGGTGGTTGGTGCTGCTTTTCCATGTTACTCGAGTGATTTTTTCGTCTTTGGTATTGGTTTGACGTCTTTTTCCGCTTGACGTTGATTAGTGGCACTTGCCTTCTCTAGTTCCTTGAGCCTGTCCTGCTCCTTTTTCAACCTCTTTTATTATTTAAGGCGGAGAAACTAATTATGTTTTTAGCTGGGCACTTTGGCCTATTTCTGCGTTTGCAGGTTGGGTTCAGTCTTTGGATCAGTCATATAAAAGAATTATTTTAAAGTTTATATTTTTTGTTATTATTATTATTATTATTACTATTATTATCATATTATAATTTACTTTAATCGTTTTTTACTTAATTTTAAAACAACAAATCTATATATTTTAAGGGATCAACCTTTTATGTTGATTAAGGATTGAATAGATAAATTATAATATTGCATTTATTCTTAAGTTCAATGTAACTACACATTATGTGACTGTTTTAATATCTATTTGTGAGTAAAAGTTTATATATTATGTATGTATATATATGCATCAATCGCTGAATTCATCTTCTGATATAATATCAGACATGTCCGTTGCCGAGTTTTCTGCCTCCCAGCTCCTCAGCTCTTGAATCAGATTGTTTGGAATAATGTCTCTCTCGTCCTTCGAATACAGTTTGAGAAACTTGAGCTTTTCCCGTTTTTAGTTATAAATAGCATCTTGTTTGTTGGCCACCTGCCCTTTTTTCTCGGCCTCTAACAGTCTGATTGGGTCAGTATTTTTTCGAAAAAACTCCAGGATTTGGTTCGAAGTTATACCCAGCTTGTACGCATTCTTGACAGATGACTCGCGGAGAGTCCCGACGATTAGCTCGTGAAAAGTCACGTGTGGGTGATCCAGCTCGATAAACAATTTGAGGACGCGCTTCAGCACTTCATAGTTCTCGTCTTGCACTTTATTATTTTTGCTGCGAATATGTGCGTAGACCTTAAAGTTCGTCTCTACGATAATGTCAAGATTCATAGTCAGGTCCACAGTGGGCTGCTAGAACGAGAAATTTGAGAAGATTCTATTTGTTTTAATGTACCTGCGTCCATCTTGATTCAAGCGAACCACAAATTTCAGAGCTGCTAAATCATTAATTAATTCCTATGGCCATCGCTCATTGTCGACTTCGTAGGCTTTGTTGGTCTCAAGGATACTGATTTCAAGTAGTTTTTCCCAGAGTGCATAATTTTTTCGGATTCTCACATAGCCGTCGAGAATTTCGCAGATCTGAGTGGAAGTATCTGAAAGAAAAAATTTGAACCCACTCTTTGTGAAACCTCCATTGCGATCGATGAGGTCTGCCTCCAAGAGAACTCTTCTAATCGTCTCTGTAGGTGGATTATTCATGAGTTGATGAAGCGGAGCTGAAAGATCTTCTATAAAATCTGGCGGTAAATCGACGCACGGCAACACCTCTGGCTGCGTGATAAACTTTTCGAGACTTATTCTGAATTTATCGTTGGTGCTTATAGTGACCCCGGTCCTCCTGATTATATCTAGACCATCAAGCTCAGCCATGGCGTAACTACATCTGCTTTTGGACTCTTCATCATTATTGATAAGCAGGGGGATCATTTGTTCAGGGAGTTTTTACTTCATAATTCGCAGGACAAGAATCTTGGATAGCTCATCGAGGGCGCGGAAGACACAAGAGACGACATTAGGATTGTGGTATAGTTCGGCTAGCGAAGGAGTGGCATTCTTTTTAAAAAAAGACAAAAACATAATTAATTATACTCTTATTGTTCAACTATAGTTATGATGTATACAAAATAATTTGTAATATTTTTTTTTTTTAAATATAGATGTTTATACTTATATAAATTATATGCATTGACCATTGTATCTGTGCATGAATTTTTAATATTTTTATCAGATTTTGTTCTGTTGATAATTTGGTGTGTAACACGTATGGGAATAATTTTATTGCCAACTTAAAATTAAAGCTATATGTTCTATTTTCTACCTGCGACCGAATACTATCAAAAAACACAAACAACCAAACAAACAAACAAACAAACAAACAAACAAACAAACAAACAAACAAAATGTCTTTATGGTAGGAAAATGCAAAAGATGGAGGAATGCCAAGGTTTAAGAATCGTTGATAATAATATTTGTTACAAAAACATAAGACTTTATAATTATAATTAAGTATTCGAATTAATAATCAGTGAACAAATCTTAAAATAATGTGAAAATAATGGGGTTAAAAAATCATAATAAAAATATTTATTTATTACAAGTTTTATTCAAAAGAAATATTTTCAATCCCAATAATCAGTATTTCGATGAGTACTCAAAAAGACAGCCGAGTTTCTGCCGACAAGTCAAAGTTCAAAGATCCTCCTAAAAGAGGGATGCTTGATTAGTTCTTCGAAACCCCTGCACGTATTAGTGCTGATAAATCAGTTTTTTAATTGAAAGGAAAGGTAACTCCTGGGAGATCCTCAATCACAGATAGGCGGGCCAGTCGAGAATTCGTCATAGAAACCGACCACGAGGAGATAAGCAAGATCACCATCGAATCGAAGCAGCAGTATTTGAACTATCCTGCGCAATCATCAATCCGGGCTGCATCTCAACTGCATAGCGTCCTCTCTCGGAGACTTGACCGATTCAAACTCAAAGCCTTAAGCAAGTTGTTTGCCTGTAGACGGATGTACCGCTACAGAACTTTGGCGGCACGAATGCTCTCTATTATTGTCGAAGGAAAAATTAAACAACAAGAACTCAAGGTCCTCAAAATTTTATCTTATCATTCAAAAAGAAAGGCCAAGCTTCTCAAATTATTGCCAGTTATGAACTTGTTGGCCAGGAACATCTGCAAACGTAACCTGGAGAGCTCTTTTAAAAAGATTCGCTCAATTTCAAAGCGGAAGACTCATTTGATAAAGACTTCTGTTGTGGTAGTGAACTCTCCAGAACCAAGTAGAGCGGGTTCTAGAA
>JAHDVE020007902.1:0-27829 GCA_022606495.2 Halesus radiatus | reverse complement strand
GTCAGTGGCTGAGTTGGCATCGCGTTTGTGTCTCACCCAGGCGTCGTGAATTCAGTTCCTCGGCTGGCTAAGTCCCCCATTATGACACAAGCAACATCTTCCGCTTACTGTGATGGTAGTAGGAGATTTCCAAATATTGTCAGGTTATTCGAAACCAGGGAATATTTGTGTTTCTTTTTAAAAGAAAAATAAAATACTGTCTCTTTCCCCCACTTTCACAGTCTTAATTATGATATATCCCTGGATGTTAATTTAGTTTTTATGTGTATGTTCCTGATGAAGGTTGAGTTCAACTGAAACCGGTTGATAATGCATTTATATAAAAAAATAAAGTGCCTTAAAACAAACAAAAAAATTCTTTCATCTAAATTATAATGTCAAGCCAAAAAGTGATTCCGTTCTTCGATAAATAAATATTAATAATATGAAATTTTATTACAGCGTTGTTATGTGTGGTGTGCACTATACCGCACCCTTTAAATACTAACTTATTAACTAACTAACCATCACTCCGATGTGAGGGAATTTCAAACGACCAGGGCTTAGAGTTTTCTTTTCGAAATTATCTGAACAACATTTTAAGACGGTCTCTCAAAAATAAAGTATAGTGCATTGCTTTCCGCGGGGCCTGAGCCACAAATATACAATGTAAGTATATCCATTCAATGCCATTTTTGAATATTTTAAAAATGTATCCCGTACACAAATAGTGATTGCTTCATGAAACTAGATTTGAAAAGGTTAGAGTCGAGTCTGCAATTTCCATGCCAATACATCACAAAGCCCGCGTATTTTTCAAGACGCATTTCTCAAGTCTGGAAAATGTTTATTCTCCACAGCAAAATATTTTCATGAATCAGAATACTTCCGTTCACATTCATAGATGGCGTCAGAGTAGCGGGAAACTTTTCAAATATCGATATATTCCGAGAAGTCAATACTTTTTTGTGAAAACATAGAACACGGCGAACCCAAATCGACCCCGGAAAAGTTTTTTTTTTCAATAAGCAACAACTTCTTTTTACGGATCGTTAAAAAGTTTTTTTACACCTGGTTAATAAATAAATAATAAACTTTTGGGTGCCATTATCAGCACACTCGAAAAGACTAACAATTTTTTAACGAAAAAAATAATACAAGTTGTTTATTAGGAGTAAAATGAAACTTTCGTGAATTTTATAATAAAATTTGCAAAAGTTTAACAGTTTACTTGACAGAGAAATATATAGAAATGAATTTTTTTTATAGAAATGAACCCGGAAAACCGTATCACGGCTCAAATGAACCGTCATTATTTTTGACGAACCTTGGAACGACTTAAGAGAGATTGTTTATTTATCTAAAAATATTAGCTATTCTTATGTATTTATACGATAACCCATGTTTAAGTAAGGTCCTTAGTTCTAATTTATTTACATAAAATCATCGAATACGTGTCCAACTTCTACAAGGCTAAATAATTCCTACAACCGTGAAACTTGCAATTAATATTTGGCGCCATGATGTACCTAAAAGCATTTGTCGACTAGAGTTTTAAAGAATAAATAGAGATCAGAATAATTACCGCATTTACACATATGTAGGCACTGTACAGTACGTGAACGGTGCCTGACAGCCTGGTATTTGGACGTTATGTACCTACACCTATACGCTGGGAGCTGGGAGTCGAATGAGTTGCGAGTTGTATAAACTGGGAGTCGTGGTAGCCACGGCCACCCGGCTCTTAATATGTGTATGCTCTAAAATGAGTCATCGTTCAAATGAGTCGTACTTTTTGAGTTGTACGAAAATATTGAGCTGGTACCGTGACTCCCGCTCTTAATAAAATGAGTCATGACCCATCGCTACTGTGTAATATATCTACGCACTTAACGGCGAGTTGGGAGAGTTCGAAGGGATATTTAAAAATTTTGAAAAAAATTCCCTTATGCATATATATGATAAAATGTTTGTCTTTTTATTTGTATATTTGTACTGATAAATTTAAAAGAAATTAATTATTTCACATGCACCAGATTTAGCGACCTACCGACATGACATAATCCGGCGGTTCATTAAAACATCTGCGGATAATATAAATAATAATATACTGCCGTAGGTTACAAAAAATATTTTTAAATACGATAGTCATAATTTACCAATTTCGTATATAAAAAAAAGGAACATCTTCAGTAATTAACTCATTTTAATAACAACTTAAAATACTATAATTAAAGAAAAAATATTTATATAAATATTATTCCATACAATATTGTTCATAGTCGCTGCGCACTCAGGTAGCTAGTAGATTCCCAAGGGTTTGCACGCTCGCCACGGTTTGCCGCTGAAGCGCCAGTAGTATATTTGTATGAACAATTTCTTAGGACCAAAAAAGTCCCATAGTCACTGAATTCATAACGTGTATATTGGAATTATTTCGGACTCACTCTCGAGCGGTATTACCTATACGGACGAATGGATTTTTAAAAGAGAATTTGAATGGCGCGCCGTCTAAATTGTGGCAAAATTATAATACAAGTTTGTTTTTATTTATTTTCTTTTTTATGGGAGTTTACTGCACAAATGAATTTTAGAGAAAACCGCCGCTGGTACTTAGTCAACTTGTTGATAAACTTGATATTTCGTCAAGAAAGGTTAATGATAATCTTATTGATAAAACAAGTATAGTTGATAATACACCACGCTGATGAAGTTCTAGTTTCAATCCCAAAGCAATATCTTAGTAGGTACCGTACTACTTATCCACCTAGCATCATATGAATTCTCTTGCCTAACTCAATTCCACTAGATACTTCGAACAGTCTTCGGAACCAGGCAAAAATTTAAACTCCTGAAATAAATAAAGCAAATAATAACTAGACATTCTAAACGAGCCTGATACCATCATGTACGTAGGTCCCGAATACTGTCATAAGCTGGACATTTGAAAAAAAAAATTAGAAGAGAGAACATTGAAAAAGATCATCAATGTTGATCAGCTTCATTGGCTTCGATGCCCTGAAAGAATAGAGTTCAAGATCTGCTTACTGACCTTCAAAGCACTGCCGGGAATGGCGCCAGCCTATATATCTGAACTATGCATCCGACAGGACTTAAGTGATAGACAGCTTACTCTGAGGTCAGCAGATCTAGATGCTACTAATCGTCTAATTGAACTTTCAAGGTCAAATCGAGCCGTCTACTAAGATCGCTCTTTTCGTGTAAATGGCCCTCTCATTTGGAATAAACTTCCCCCAGCTCTTACTAATATCCAGAAATTGACTGAATTTAAACAGGCTTTAAAAACAAACTTATTTAAAAAATCCTACTGTCTATAAATTTTAATTTCTCTTCAATTTATTATAAAAAGTCATTTCCTCAAGCCTCTGGTAGTGGTTTGGTTTCGGTTTCCTCCGTATATATATATTTTTTAAATTTTTATGTGAAGTCCGTTATTGCTGAACATAACCCGACTCCTGTCTTAAAATGTTACTATTTGTGTAGTAATATTGTGAATGTGTTATTTTTTTATAGCCATATATATGTATACTGTATAATATTTTGTAATTTTTTATGAATATGTGCCTATGGAGTTCTGTAGGAGTAATATTAAGAATAAGCTGGAATGTATGTAATATGTTAAGAATTAATATAATAGAATAGAATGTAAAAGTAGCACTGTAGGATACCACTGAATGGAGTTATTTAATCATTTTTAAGTTTATTTATAGTAAAGCGCACTTGAAGTGAAACAACACAAAACTGCGCTATATAAATGATTTGTTATTATTATTATTATATTATGTCCCAGCGGAAGCGACCTAAAGTAAGATCGCAAAAAATAGTCGTCTTACTCAGTGGAAAAAAAATACCAACATATAGATATATGTTATTTTATTTTTAATTCAATGTAAAACAATTTTAATAATTTTGTTTTTAAGTATTTTTTTTATTATTGTGGCAGTTGTTTTGGTGTTGGCAAGGATATTTTTTAAACTGTAGCTAGGCAACGTTGAGAAGACTTATTTATATGATTCTGTCTACTCCTACCCAATTTCTATTTCTATGGTGCCTAACATGATTTATTACCGGTGGAACCGATTTACTGAGAAAATAATTGTGATAATAGATTCTGTATTTTGTGAGGTACTTACATTTAAAATCTGTTTTTCCCGCATCAAATGTCAATGTTTAGTAATAATAATAATAATAAAAATAATAAAAATCATTTTAGACGCCATAAAAATTTCAAATTGGATGGACTCGCCAGAGCTCATCAACTTTATGAAAATTCAAATACCGTCAAGACCAACCAGACAAGCCGATTTCTTTCATTTGTTCGCATGCAGAACCAATCAATACGTAAATATTTAGCGACTGTCAGGAGTGAGTTCCATTGGTTTCTAACATCACACATTTGACGGCCTCCATGGTCGAGGGGTAAGGCTCTCGACTACGAATCCGAAGGTCGCGGGTTCAAATCCCGGCGTGCGCATAAATTTTAATTAATTCAAATATAATATGTAGTATATTTGCTCACGTTCCAGAGTGGAAGATACTCTCAGTATCGCCCTGGTGAAAGACCACCATTCAGAATTGAAACGTTACTTGAAATGCCTTTTAGCCGAGTTTGGTGACCAGATCTGAATAGCCAGGTATTTCCCCACCTTCCTCTTCTCCTTCTCCTTACCCACCCAATACCTTCAGCCTCACAACATTCCCCAATTGGGGATGCCATAGTCTCACTGGTTCCAGATGGTTGGGAGCAGTTGGGACTCTTGTGGGGTATTCATATAAAAAAAAACGCATTTATGACTGAGAATTTTGTTTTATTGCTGACCGAACGGCTTTACAATTATATTTAAAACTAGGGTTGGTTTATTTACCTTCTGGATGACGGATTACATTGAGTTTGTTTACCGAATCTATGCTTTCTTTAAAAAAAAGTATGTAATGTCTATCGTGTCAGCTTTTATTTAAACAGCCGATTATTTCTGGTTTTGTTTTTTCCTGTGATTTACACCTCATTTATTAAAATATTTAAAAAAGAATTCCACCATGAATTGACAGTTTAAAAATTATAATTAACTATGATATCGGCTTAATCGAAATAAAACAAGGCTAAACTGTTTAAAAAATAAATGTCCCGAATCCTTGGCTGGGTTGAAGCTTTCTTAATCGTTTTATTAGTAGAAATATATTAAACTGAGAATAATCTCAAACAGATCAAGCCGGCGAAAACATCTGCCACGTGTAGGAATTCTTTTCGTAAGACGGATTTAATAACGGACGAAAGTACCCGTCTGCCAATTTAGTGCTGTCACTAAATAATCTCTTTACGATCGCATTGAGATCGGTATTTTAAATAAAAAATCTTTATTCTTGATTTTGGATATTCGTTGTTATTGTCGAATTCGTTTATTTCTAGTGACGGAATTCGAAGGATTGCATCCGTTGTACCAATATTCTGAAGAAATAAATTAACAATACAAAATAAAACAAACGATTACAGTAAGGAAAACAGATGGAGCAATGAAAATAAAATCGAATAAATTGTATTTTCTCTTAAGTAGGTACAAATGATTTCTTTTCATCATTTTCTGACAGCATAATATTTGAATTATGAATTATTGACAAATTTTAATTGTTACACACGGACAATGAAATAAAATCGTACTTGTGGTATTTAATTATGGATTTAAAAAGACAAATTATATCCTCCTTTATAATTAAGTCATTTAAAAAATAATTTTGTGAAGTTTTACATTCTTAAGACGCATTTTATTTTGAAATAACACATTGATTGAACTTGATTACCATAAAAAATACGTATTTTAGTTAGATAAGATACCACATAAGAACCTATCCGCCCGTCATTTGGGTTATTATTCAAAAAGTAGGTAAAAACTCATAGTTTTTTTTTTCATTAGAATTCACGATAACAATACGTGTGACTAGTGACGCAACTTGTATGGGAGAGACGAAAATACCCAAAAACATTCGTTAGCTTCGGCTGACCTCGAAACACTAAACTAGATGACGCAGGAACGACCTTACGTATACGAATGTTTTGTGGATTTTGGGTATAGCTTTTTTGTATCTGAACGTACGGGATACGGCTTGTTGCGTTCGGGCGATAACATAGCGGCCGTATCAATTACGTTCGTATGGGTAGGGCGGTTAAGTTGGGTTTTAAATACGGGCGTATGTTTTTTTTTACTAAACATATGACGTCATATAACCATTTTTCCTATTTTTAAATAACCCAAACTAATACCTTTAGTAGAACCTAAGAACCTACTTCATAGGTTTTTTGTTTGCGTTTTAAAGAGAAAAAAAAATTATTTGGTGTCTCCCGCAACTGAAATAGTTGTTTCCTATTGTAAATAAGCTCAAAGTATTACTTTAAAAAGTACGTATTAAGAATGCCATGCTAATGCAAAAGATTAAAAAATAATTGTATTCAAGGGAAAAGAAAAGAATCACGCATGTGACCTCATATCATATCATCACGGCCTCATTGACGGCCTCCATAGTCGAGGGGTAAGGCTCTCGACTACGAATCCTAAGGTCGCGGGTTCAAATACCGGCGTGCTCAAGTATATATTATTTAATTAATTCGTGCTGTTTCACAATCAATTAATTAAAAAAAAAAAAAAAGTAGTAAATTTTCGCACGTTCCAGAGTGGAAGATACTCTCAGTATCGCCTTGGTGAAAGACCACCATTCAGAATTGAAACGTTGCTTGAAATGTTGGGATCAGTTGGGACTCTTGTGGGGCATTAAAAAATCAATAAACCTCATTGTAATATGTTTTTAATCATTGAAGAAAATATTAACAACTCTTGAATGAAACACGAAACTGAAAAAAATACAGAAAATAAAAATGTAACGGTAGCAGCCGGGACTCGAACCCAGGACCTTATGGTCTACCTGGAACCTTGCGCTC
This sequence comes from Halesus radiatus, assembly GCA_022606495.2. Taxonomy (NCBI): domain Eukaryota; kingdom Metazoa; phylum Arthropoda; class Insecta; order Trichoptera; family Limnephilidae; genus Halesus; species Halesus radiatus. The sequence goes on along the minus strand of JAHDVE020007902.1, from coordinate 20,901 downwards.
TAATCCACTGAACTATGGTTACCCCAATCCGTCCCGTCATCCTTATCGGTATCATACCCCGATTTCTGAAAACTGTACAAACAGGGCTAAACCATTTCAAGAAACGTTTCGATTCTGACTAGTGTCTTTCACCAGTGCCTTACTGACAGTATCTACCACTCTCGAACGTGACGCAAATATACAACATATCATTTTAAATTAATAAATTGTGAAATAACACAATGTAATCAAATAAAATTTACTTGCGAGCGCCAAGATTTGAATCCGCGATTTCCGGATTCGTAGCCATGGATTCGTAGCCACTCAACCACGGAGAACGTCAAAATGTATTTATTATGTTTAATTATGATAAACACGTTTCTTCTGTTTTCAAGGATTTGTCAAAACACCCCACCTTCATCGATTTTCATTTAAGTACTCTAACCAAAAAAAAACAGGAAAGTATTTCTCTTTAAATTCTACACCTAATTCACATTTATATAACAACACAAAAATATTAAAACTAACCTAACCGATACACATCAATACTTGTACCACATTTAACATATCCACGTGAAAAGTAAACACCCGAACACAGGTTCTCCTAGAGAGGTGTTCACGACACATAAAATTTTCCATTCACAGTATCACCTTCTCAAACCTACCTTAGACCCCATATCATAAAACACCATACAAAACACCTTTTATTATATTTTTATAAACATATTATTTAAAATAATTCTGAATAATGTACAGGTCTTCTAATTTATTCTTATATTATACTCATATAAAGAAGAATACCCCGGTCGGGCGGTGTGTGTTTATTTTGTACACAAATCTACAGGTTTATTACTAGCTTGATGAAATTTTTGCATACTAGACCTACAAAACAAGAATAAGGTCACTGTTTACATGCTGAGAAATATTGAGAAAAGGAATATTTTTTATTTGCTTTTGTGTTTAATTCGTTAAATTAAATTAACAACAAAAAAAAGAGTTCAGATCTCTCATCAAATCACGATAATGAAAAATACCATAGAGTATTTTTCTCTGGCACCAAGAACTCTTTATAATTATATTAAAAAAAAAAAATTAATTAACACAAATGCAATGTAATTTCTTGAAACGATCGGTTTTCACTTTATGGCGTCATTATTAATAAATGAAACGATTGCAACTATTTTTACATGACTTCTAGAAATTTCAGTATTAAAATTAAGGAACATTTAAGGTGTTTAAATAGTAATGACTATTCTAAATTTGCAAGTCGTATTTTAGAAACCAATCATTCGTTTGATATTAATAAAGGTTTAAAAATTTTACCTACAAATAAAATCGGTTTACAATTAGAGAAATTTGAAATTTTACAAATCGGAAAAAGCGTTAATAATGAATTAAATTTAATAAATAATCAAATATTTTGTTATAGCTATCTCTTGAATTTATTTTCATATTAGTATTAATAATAAAAACAATTTTTTTTTTTGATTTCTCATATAAATTTGTTATATTCAATGTTTTATAATAATTTTTGATTAATTACTTACCTACTTTAATTAATTTTTCTTTATGTTTATAATTTGTTTATTGTGTTCTAATTTTTATCATTTGTCTATACTTGACATTATTATTTTTAGTATTACTCATGATGGCGAAAGTATATTATTTAACTTACTTATTTTACAAGTATAATGACTATTTAAACTCAAAATACATTTAAAATCACTAGATGTTAAGCCTGAAGTCAATTATCATTCATTCTTCTACTGAGTTTTTTTTTTAATCCATGCCAATCTTTCTCTACTTATTTAGTCTAATCTCATCTCTACTTTATAGTAAAAAGATTATATAACTCAGAAGAGATTCTGCTTTAAGAATTAAGAGAATTCTTTGTCAGAAGTTACGGAATAAGAGCAACGTGCTTCACTTCAAAACCTTTGCCACTTGTAAATTCCCCTATTCAACATAATTTGACAGCTGTTCAACATTCAAGGAACCAATGTAGCTACAAAACGTATCTAATATCTCCGAACGCAAGAGGTGAAATTCTAACGAAAATTCTAGATGAATTCAAACATTTGACGGCCTCCATGGTCGAGGGGTAAGGCTCTCGACTACGAATCCGAAGGTCGCGGGTTCAAATCCCGGCGTGCGCAAGTAAATTTTATTTAATTAATTTGTGCTGTTTCACAATTAATTAACATAAAATTAATATATAGTATATTTGCGCACGTTCCAGAGTGGAAGATACTTTCAGTATCGCCCTGGTGAAAGACCACCATTCAGAATTGAAACGTTGCTTGAAATGGCTTTAGCCGTGTTTGGTGACCAGATCTGAATTGCCAGGTATTTCCCCACCTTCCTTTACCCCTTCTCCTTCCCCTCCCCAATACCTTCAGCCTCACAACATTCCCCAATTGGGGATGCCATAGTCTCACTGGCTCCAGATGGTTGGGAGCAGTTGAGACTCTTGTGCGGTATTAATGTAAAAAAAAAAAAAACGTTGAGTGGAAATAAATTGAGAAACTTAACAGTTTTATGAAATTGCACGATGTGTCCGCAAGATGGAAATTAATATATTTGGAAAGCAAAGCGATATTCCTGGAAGCTAAAAATCCATCACAGAGAATAATATTAACATATTTTCAACTTTTCATTTCGTACATATATTTGAAAATACGTACATTTTTTCCTCCCTATCTGGCGCAAATAAAAATTGTCAGTATTCGTATTCTAATTGCTGGTGATATTGACATTTTGAAAAGTGACGTTTGTATTTAATCGCGATTTACATAGCCCTCAGTTGTTCATTTTAAGTCGATGCAATGGGAAGTAATGCAAAATCGTGTGTTTTCGGTTTGAGAATTTGTTGGCCTAGAAATATCATAGGTGATTGAATTAAATACTGCAAGTAGATCACACCTTGGCCTATCATTGAACCGTGCATTTTTTTGGTATGTCTTTTTATAAGCTTAGAAAAAAAATGAAGTATGAGACATAAAAAAAATGTTTGAAGCGCAAAATCTCCTACTTATGAACACCTTTTCCCATATTTTCGTATTGTTCATTGTGGTAAATAAAGTTTTTTAGAATATGACCGTAAAACATTTTAATAATTAGGTCTGAGCTTTACAGAATTGAATAAAACACGCATTTTGGTGATGTTTTTTTTGCTGAAATCGAAACATGCGGCCGATGTACAGCGGGATTTTCAACCTTGTCGCCACCTGCATAAGGAGCGCGTGATTTCGTTAAAATTTTAGCCAGTGGATGGCCTTAATATATTTTTTTAATGTTTTATTGAATTGTTCCAGTTGTATACTCGTATACATATAAATATTTTTTAAAACCAAATTTTGAATACAGGATATGATTAGACAAACATGCCCTTTCAGACCTAATGTTGTTTCAAATGAAGATAGAAATAACTTATAATAATAATAATAATTTGATGATTTGTATAGCGCCGTTTTTGTGAAAAATCACCTCAAGAGCTCTGTAAAAATATTACTTCCTATTCTTTAACTAATTATGTACAGACAGATTCAGAAAAACATACTTACCTGGCAGGTCGCTTCAGATGAACATAGTTTTATTAGCAAATTTAAGTATAGAGATGAAAGTTTTACAATTTTATCCTCCTTTTCTATTGATGTTACATTTATTAGAAGATTGGTGGCACAAGAAGATTTGGTATTTATTGAAATATTTATAATTTTTAGAACTAGAAAATATTAATAAATTGACCTTAAAAAGCGTAAGAAGCTTTTAATAGATATTAACATTTTTTATTTATTTTTACACTAAAGTTATTTACAGTGTTGCGGGCTGTGGACGCATTTGCTCACCAATGCGAGAATTTTTTTTTTCTATTTAATGAATTTAGGTAAACATTAACCGGCTGGCATAGCTAAGCAATTTACGACTGCATTTCTTCAACTTATGGATACGATTGTCTGAAAAAGATGAGTTTTAGATTTAGTTCTGAATTCTGTCGAGTCTTTGATAATTCTTAAGTCATGCGGCAGTTCATTCCAGGTCCTGATACTCCGAAAGCACGATCACCAAACTTAGTATTAGGTGTGCCCTTTGGTTTCTTCAACCTCCCGATAGCTGATGACGCTGCTGACCTAAGGGTGGACTGCCGTGAATTGGTATTTTCAGGAATACACAGCTCTGATAAATTATACAATTAAAACATTTGTACAATTTTTTTCTAATAATTTTACTAGGCGTTTCCAATCATCAAATAATTGTCGTCAATGCCAGTTTTAATTCAGATTGGAAAAGCTTAAGTGTAAATGTATGACAAAGATATTATTACAATTAGTTGGAAAGTGTTTCTAAGTTCTGCTAATTTTAGTTGCGTTATAGTTATTTCGGCCTTCAAAGTTACCGTCGAAGTGCCTGACAATGGCAACGGAGGTAGATATTTTCAAAACTACTTTTTAATACGGTTATTGTTTATGTAAATTTTACGTTTTTATATCCAGGTCAAAGCAGATTTATTGAGCTCGCAGCGTCATTTAAGGCCCGAATGGCTAGACCATTGGATAACGAAACACGCCCAAATCGCATTTCTCGTGTTCTTCTTTATTGTATAATTCAATATGATACATTTTTCGTGAAAATAGCGAGTGAGGTAAGTTATAAGTTGTTTTCTTTATGATTTCTGTGAAAAATAAAGGAATTTGCAAATACCATTTTTTTATCATAAAAATCACCTACAAAGTCGAGAAGTTTCTAACAATACAGTAAAAAAATCCTTGTGAAATTTGCATCATTGGTTGTTACGACATTGGTGTAGTCAGAAGATGGGCCAAACGCGTGCCCAGCATTCGTGAACGGTTGAAAATCGGGTGGTGTTTACAACACGTTCTTGTATTCAACAATTCGACTGTTACGATTTTTATGCTAAACACCCTCCTACAACAATGGTCCTTTCAAGTAGCACAGCATCCCCGAAGATAACAAAGGCTTTGAGATGCCCCTCAGGCCCTATCTCTGTTGTGAAGTTAACATGAAAACAAATAAAGTTATTCCTTAATCTTCAGCATCAAAATAATAAAAGTTATGTTAAGATGACACATATCAGTGGCGTGCAATCTATAAAAGCTGAAAAGCTGTGCCCACGCCAAGAAATACGAACTATAAGAAAAAAAATTTAAGACGACATTTTTTGAATAAAATGTATTCGGAACTTGTACGTTCATTCATTCAGTTGACCGCAACGATCAGCGAAAGGTTGAAATAAAATCGCGAATATCAAATATTCAATCCACAATTCTAACCCGAACACGAAAAACTACACGCAGCCTACCCTTGGTCATAGAGCAATACACACTAGTGATAATAACAGTATGTAAAATTTACTTAAAGCAGTCCTATATGCGCAGCAATCTCGTTTACTTATTAGTAAACGGATTTTGTCAACTTAACAGATTTAATACCTGCAGGCTCACGAGTTTCAGGATTTCAGAACAATCCAATATAAGTTCTTTTAAATATAAATGCAGATTTTAAGATGGTTTGGAAATACAAATCGAATAACGGATAAAAGTAGCGTAAGGAGAATAGTTAGTAGTAAACATAAACGCCTGTGGAAGGCATGGCACTACCACTTGGTCAAATACTTGCCTCAAGTCATGTCAACAGTCAGTGTGCCAGTGTGTGCCAGAGTGTGCCAGTTATGTGGCGGTCTTTCCCTGTCTACCCCTGCTAAGAATCGGCGTGCTGGTTATTTAGCCAGTTTTTTTAAAATATGACTGATAGATTTTCTATTTTACATAGTACAGAAGGAGCCACTAAGGGCTATATTTTGAATTCGTCAGTATCTGTACTAACCAATTTGATATGCGTTTGTGACTAACCTCCTTCCATGCGAAAGCTGTACAGGGACACTTGAGGGTTTAGAGTTCTCTAAAAATTATAGATTCACACCCTGAAGGAGTAACCATAAGTTACTTATACCGGGGTGGCAAAGTGGTGGGTAACCTCAACTTTACATAGTACATTTCTTACTAGGGCAATGCGTGCTATTGTGTGTACACACTAGTGGAATGCATTGCCCTGTGACCAAAGGTGGGCTGTGTACAATCCGATTATCAATATTCATTGAATATTTAAAAAATTGTCATTTTATTATCATATTCAGCGGATTGTTGTGGCCAACTTAATAAATGATCGTATACCATACCAAATTTATTGAAATAATAAGTTTTGGTGAGAAATATGCTGTATTAAAAAAATATCTCCGCCACTGGTACACAATATATTTATTTAATACCTACGGTTTAAATATAATATAAACAATAATTGCAAGTCACAGTTAACTACAAACAAGCGTAAATAATTACAAAAAAAAACTATCTCTTAAATGTGGCATTAGGTTGTACAATGACATTAGAGAGTATATGAAAAAACAGAAGTTCATGAAGGATATAAACGTAAAAGATAATTTGGTTAGGTTAAATTAAAACTGATTGAATATATGTGTGAAAACGGTTGATTGCTTGTCAACTATTGAAAAGTTAACCGAAAGCATTTGTTTTCTGTAATGCTTTACAAATATTAGTACCTAAAAAAAAACTCCAAATAAATATATGGCAAAGGTAAAGGTTTTAAATCGTGTTTTCAAAAAAAGAACTTAAATATTCTATTCATGTTTCTATGCTTTTGTTGTTGTTTTTTTTTTTAATTGATATGAGGGTTTTCCCATACTACCACTTTGGAAAAAAGTTTTATTTTTATTATTATTAAAAAAAAAAGTTGTTTCAATATTTAAATACCTTTTCTTGGTGGTATTTTTTTTATTCTTTCACTGCGGCAACGTTATACGGCGCAAAGTTTCGACCCGTCCTCGATTATTCCACGGAGTCCTGAAACTTTTACTGTTATGACTATATTTTTGTAATAAAGATGACTGTTAGTGTCAAACTTTCGTTTCCCCCTTGTCTGCATGACAAAAGTGTAGTTGTTTGTTTTTTGTGTTTGAATTTGAAATCAAATCCAAATTGCTTTTCGCGTAAAATCATTCCAGTTATGATCATCCTGATAACTAGAATTTAAATAATGTGCTTTGATCCAGAATCGGAAAATTCTCTGAATTTATTCGCAACTTCGCCATTCAGGAAAATCTTTGAATGAAAGTGGAAAGTTGAAATTGCTTCTTTAATACTTGATCTGAGAAAATTCAATGATTTGAATATCATATTTTCGAGCTCATTTTAACCAAATTTGTAAAGTTGGTATTTTGAAAGATATAATTTTAATATATTTTCTGAAACTAATTTTCAAGTGTTCACTTTGATGCTTTCTAAAACAAGATGGACTCTGTAATATCTTTGAAATGGTAGAATTTTAGTCAATAGATAAGTTCTCGCTAAGGATGGCTAGGCGGCTGTCTTCAGCCGGTGTTGGTTGGGATTATCTGCCACATAAAATATCCAAAAACCGTTTAATTTATTCACTTTACAATCCAATGATAGGATATATAAAATTTACATATTTTTTGACCCCGAAATTGGATGAAAGTAAACATTTGAATATGGCATGTGCGGCATTTTGCGTACTTAGTTCCTGCTTTTGACACGTTCTAGTAGTCAGAAACTTCGCCTTATTTTTGAAAGTGCAGGTTGACATATTGTAATCATCGTATATATATATATATATATATATATATATATATATATATATATATAAATCAATGTAAGTTTGTTTTTCCTCGATTTTCTCGAAAATCACTGGACCAGTTTCGGTGAAAATAGCACAGTTTGTTTTTATTAGTGCCGAGTAGTTTGAATGATATATAAAACTGTTGCTATAACGTTTTAAAATTAGTATGAACAACATGGAACCCGCCATGTTTTATTTAGGTTAGCCTATATATATAACACCCTGGTTAGCCACAGATTGCAAATTCAAAAAATAAGGTTTTTTTGGGTAGAATATTTTCAAAATGGAATTTTAATCTCAACTAGGCATGTTAAATCTGTTTATCTAATTAAAGCCTATCGTAAGCACTGTAGTTAAGAAATTTAAACATATGATAAGGCCTATCGCAATGCACCGCAGTGAGAGGGATAGATTAATACGTCCATCACTCCTGGACACATTGACACCCAGATTCCTATCACCCCTTATATATTTTTCTTTCTTACTTTATTTATACGTACCTTTATTTTAATTTTAATTTTAATTTTATTTTTTAAATAACGATATATAAATTCAACATATTATGCATGATTAAACGTATATATTCAGAATTGGCGTTTGCTGATTCGTATGATTGAATGTGTTTATTTTGAGACAACAATTTCGTGATACGTGAAAAGCTGTAAACAACTAGTATAACACGTTGAAGCATCTTGCAGACTAACGATGGGTCATGACTCTTTTAATAAGAGTGGAAGTCACGGTACTAGCTCAACATGTTCGTATGACTCAAAAGAACCACTCAATTAAAGGACGGATCATTTAAGAGCTGGCACATATTAAAAGACGACTCCCAGTTCATGAATTCACACCCCAGTTCATATGACTCGCAGCTCTTATGGATCCCACGATTGTCAGAAGCCGTTCACATACCATACAGTGTCCATACAGTATACACGTGTAAATGCGGTGATTATTCTTATTTCTATATACGAATGTTTGAAGCCTTGAAAACAACTGCTTTAAGACGCGTCATGGGGCTAAATATCACTCGCAAGTCCCACGGTCGTGGCCATAATTTAGCCTTGTAGAAATTAGACACGTATACGATGATTTTATATAAATAAATTATAACAAAGGACCTTATTTAAAGAAGCCTCATCGTATAAGAATACTGTCGAACAGCTGAGATATATTAATCTTTTTAGATAAATAGATAATATTTCTTAAGTGGTTCCAAGTTTTGTCAAAAAGAGTCACAGTTCAATTGAGCCTTCGTACGATTTACTAGGCGTCGTACGCTCACGGCTCATCAAAATGAGCCAGCACAAATGAACGGCTCGTTCGTGAACGACTCGTCTCTTTGAAAATAACACAGATACGACACTCAGCCGCTTTAATGCGTCGCACTCGACGGCGAAACTAATAACTACGCTCGATAACACCGACGACAAATTACAGCGTGTTCTCGCCCGAGCGGATAGCGGGAGACGATTCAAACGACAAACAGCAAGTTGAAGGAGAACCTCAAGCAGGAACGTCTCTATGAAACATGTTAAATCTTAATAAAATTAGAACTTTCAGCGGAATTATAACTTGAGACTTTGAGAGCTGAAACGCGTGGGTTAGTTTGTAACGTGGGGCGACTGAAGTAACTAATTGATACAGGAATGAAACTATTCGGTATAACTAAAAGCGGGATATTCTGTTCTTGACGTAGAAGGGATAAACCGATATAAGTGTGTTGTAGACGTATCTGCGTGTTCGATGAAATCTCAAATTTTCCTTAATTCTGGTGAAATTGTTTTTTATTCGAACTTTGCTTGAGAAGTCACGCGTTTAAATCCCGGTATGCCATTTTTTTGTTTTTTTTTTTAATATATTTATTTTCTATTATCATCTATCTTTCTCCATGAATACACAAATATAATGTAAAGAATAGTGTCAGTGGGTGTGTTTGCTTTTTAAATAAATCTCCGGTTTTATTCCGAGCTTGATGAAGTTTTGCACACTTGATCTTCAAAACAAGTTCTACATGAAGTTTCGAAAAACCATTCTCATCTCCCTTCCCCACTTCTTATATCAGAATGTTGGTATTTATTGAAGAAATTTTGCACCCGTAACGTTTCATTATAAGAAGAAGGTGTAGTATTAGTGGTAGGGGTAGGTGTAACAAATCACAACTTCAAAACTTTACTCCAAACCATTAATAACTCCGGACAATGCCGGGTACTTCAGATAGTTTATTAGGTACTTAAATGGTCATTTTAAAAATAGCGCGTTTTGTATAAAATATTACTTCAAGGGCGCATTACGTTTTGTTAAAGTTGGTAGGTTTTTCTAAGACGACATGTTCTTAATTTTTTTTTTTAATTTAAAGTTACTTTCCGACCTAAAACCATATGGAAGGACATTCCAAGAATGTGGACCTAGTATCTTGAAAGCTTTGTCATCAAATTTCGCAGAATACATACGAGAGGGTTCAACCAGACTCTTTGATGCATCAGACCTGGCCGACCTAAGCATGAGTTGCCTATCAGTAAGATTGTCTCACTACATATTAGACGAGCTACCATCTTGAATACCTTTTGCATTCCGTTCAAATATACACATTAGGCAGACCATCATACAAACTATTGCTGTAGGAGAATCAAGAAACTACGATGGTGTTAACCAGAGTCTGGATTTGGAATGTCGTAATAGGTCGCTAGGCGCGAGGCAAGCGAACGAAGCAGTGTCGGAACGCACCACGCCTCGTGCTGTGTGGACGTGTCTCCGTGAGGCGGTATGTGCTCGAAGCACATCCGTACGATACGAGGCGTGCATTGCGACATTGGCTCGTATGGACGTATTAGGGTTATTGGAGTTTAGAGGGTAGCTTTGACTCTGCGTTAAGACAATGCGTTTCGCCTTTCTCTATACCTTTACCTCCCTCTTATTCTGTTTTTAATCTCGGATTTCAGTCACGTCAGTTTCACCTACAAATATAACAATTTTGTATTTTCTTCTTTGTTCTAGAAAACCAGTTAGGATATATCGTACGCTTCTGAAACTAAGAGGAGTTAAACTGATAACTTAAATGTTTTTCTTCTTTTTACTGTCAAGATCGGTATCTCTGTCAACGGAAACAATCGATAGGAATATAAACACGCTTAAATAAATAAATTTTTGAGGATTTTAATTAAATCCCTCCATCTTAACCAATTCTTTGTGAGGACCTGCAGTTTGTTACTGAAATTGAAAAACATCCCGTCTTACTTATTAGATTCTTACACTTTGGTTCAGCGTTGGTATGAATAAACCAGCTTTAAGCCCGGTTTAAGACCAGTTCAACCGTACCTACGCCGTAGCAATGAGACAAGGTTTTTTTTGCTATGTTGACCTTCCGTGCTGCTTAATATTTAAATAGCCTTTATAAGTAAGGGGACCACGTTTTTAATACAGTAGAACGAAAATTCAGTTCTTAAAAAACACAAACATCTTTTTGTTATCAAAACATCAACTTACATAAATAAATAATACCATAAACAGATCTACAGAAGAACAAGATTAGACTCGGTTCAGCGTGGAATTCGTTCGCCTAATTCCGAATAATTTTATCAGTGTACCAAACCCGTATAATATTACGATGTTACCAAACAACCTGATACGTTTTTAGGTATTCCACGAATTTGTAATAATTTACTTAAAATGGTAACAGAGGCGTGCCGTCAAAAATTATTACAAATTTATAAAATATTTTTTTGTTCGAATTGGCATAAAAATGTGGGTATGTATCTATTCCAAATGATGACCACATAATTCAACACACTTATGAATCGGAACACTTATTAAATGTGATATGAAATCAACAAAAATTTCGACGAAAAACCAGCATGTAAACGTAATCTAAACAAAATTAATTTATTAAAAGATTGGAAACAAATCGTTCTGACAAATTAAAATTTTTAGAAAATAGTAAAAGTCAATTAAATATAATAATAATTAAAAATCGAATATATATTTTTTAAAAGCTATCTCTTGAATTTATTTTCATATTAATATTAATAATAAAATTCTTTTTGAATTTCAAATACAAATTTATTATTCAATATTTTATAACAATTTTTTATTAAAATTTTTGATTACTTACTTACCTACTATAATCATTTTTTGTTTATTTTTTTATAATTTGTCTATTCCTACATTATTGTGTTCCATTTTTATCATTTGTTTAAATTTGACATTATTATATTTTAGTATTCTGTATGTCCTGATGGGGAAAGCTTCGCTTTCGAAACATGTTGATATATATATATTAATAAAACGGTGATTACAAAATAATTCTAAATTGATTTATTAATAATGATGCAACAAAGTGAATACATACTTTTAAAGAAATCATAATAAGGAAATCCAGTCTAATTTTTTTTATCAATAATGAAGTTTAAACTTAAATACCAATATATTTGTTTGTTTTTTAATAAAGTAAGTTTTCACATTTAAAATAAGTTTCAATTTTACAAAGGTCACCAAAACGCTCCAAATCTATGGCCAGTCGGTTTTGATCAGTTTTGAAGTTAGAATGTCAAATGTCAAAACAAGGATGAGCTTTACCGTACATAATTGCATATTCTATTCAGGATAAACCATAACCAAAAATAAATAATAAAATTATGTACCTTTTTAAAAACTTTTAATCAAAGAATAATAATAGTATTGAGCATTAACATTATCATAATATCCGTATTGATAATTGGTTTTAATCACTCTAATTTCTTTCATGAATTTATATTGGACAACAATCATAGAGCTTAAAGTCATTAAAATTATGTTAAAATTTCGCCGATAAAAAAAAAAATGCACATCTAAAATACAAAAAAAAATGGATTTTTTTTCATACTAATCCAAAAACAGAATGCCCACGTGACGTCAGATGTTCCAAATGCAATGGTACCAACATAACGCCTTGTTTTTATGAGCTAATTTTTTATTCACCTTTAAATAACGATTTATAAATTCTACGCATAATTACATACAATGAAAGTTTCGGCGTTTGCTAATCTGTATTAATATATATTTTTAAAGTCATTATATTTTTCACTGAAGTACCCAATTAAAAGTTTAATTAGGTTAGGTTAGATTACGTTTTCGGACAGTTTTATATTTTTATTTTTACTTTAAATGGATTTATATCACTTTTAACAAGTTTCTTTGAACCATTTCAAATAAACAGTATTTTTAAAGTAATGAAATGTTTTCGCCTATTAATACTCGAAGCACAAATCTTGATAGCCGAAGTGCCGATTGACAATTCCCCGAAGGACCGGATGAAAGTTTACCACACTTTTAAAATGGGTGATCTTTAAAAACGACTCGAATGGTTTCAATTAACTGCGAGTATGTCATTTGTAGCAAATGGGGAAGTTTAATTATATTTTGATGGCAGCAGTTATTTTCACAACATAGTAAGGATTTCGGCTTTCGGGGAGATGATTTTCATTAGTTAATGCATTCGGGATGTTTTTTACTCTTGTTCTCGGTTTTTGGAATAAATTTGCAGTCCGAGCGATAAAAAAAAAATTAGGTAATGAAAATTTAACAACAAAAAAACATTGGTTACCTTATTACGGTTAGTGATGTGAGTACGTAACATTCTAAAATTTCAAAAATATGTAATTCCTTTTTCAGCGCACATACTGAATTTTATCTACCGTTCTCTATGGTTTAATGATCACCATACTTGCATTCCAAGCAGTTTATCCGGGTTCGATGATCGTTCGTGGAAATATATATATATTTAGTATGTATATATGTACATATTTTTTTTTAAAGTGTAATTATTTTTTTTTTTACTAACATTATTTTTAGTGCAAACATTAAGCTTCACAAATCCTACAATTATCATATCCCGTGATTTTTCACGGGTTAGTGCCAGTAGTATAATAAAAGTAAATGTGTCGAACAAAATAATATCAAATATTTAATCATTGTAGAAAATAATATTAACATAACTTAAATGAAATATGAAAACGGAGAAAAAAAACGACAGAAAATAATCGATATGATATCTCAAATTCAAGATTTGTCAATATTATTCTTCATATTTAAACCCATATTATTGGCAGATATCTTTATAATGATTACAAAATTCTTAACAAACACAGTTGCAAACTAGACAGTGTCTCGGATTAATATCCGATTTTTTATTTATATGAGACATCTATTGACATTTTATAAAAGTCTAAATAATATAAAAATTGAAATTAAAATAAAGCTATACATGCCACAAATCCAATAATTTAATAACTTACTTATTTCTAATAATATTATTTTTTAAGTGAATATTAAATTAAAATCCAAAAAACCACAACGACACGTATCTAGCTAGAAAAACACATTTACCTGTTCCTTTTACCTTCGGGTGATATTATGTTTTCATCTAAAATCAAATTCCGCACTAAAACGTAAAATCTGCAAAGGCATTATTATAAAGCTTCTACATTGTCACACAGCTGAATTTAATATTGTTTTCCCCGTAACAGAACCTTATATCCTGTTTTTAAACGACGCCAGTCATTTCCTACGTGCTCGCCGTATTATTATGTAGATACGGAAAGGTAGTACTACAAATACGTGAAGGCAGTACTGCAAATACGTGAAGGTACGGAAGATACGAGATGGAACCTACGCACAGTAAATACAACGATATTCAGTTGTATTTAGGCCCAGTACTGTTACTGAATTGGGATACTAAATTTTATATTTTCAGGTATCTGGGTGATGTGACATTATAATTTAAAATATAAAACATTAACTTTGTTTACATCACTTTTATTTGGTATATACTTTTGCCGACCGGGTTTCGCCACTATCGTAGCTTCTTCAGGGAAGTATATGACTAAACTATGAACTAAGATACACATGTGTTATTGATTTATACGGCGTGTACTTTGTTTATTGGGAATAATTTAAGAATTGGACTTTTATTTTAATTTATTTGATTATTAATGAGTATCACAAAGCGGTTTCGCTTATCCCAAGCTTCGTCAGGGTAGAATATAAAACTTAACACAAATACATTGAGTGAGTATACAATACAAAACAGAGTAAGAAGGAGATACAATATAAAATTAAACAATAAAACAGTGGACAGAGAAATGCTTACTTATGATATAATGAGACAATAGATAAAAAAAAGAAAGAGACAGGACGTCAAAGGAGTGATGGATTTACAGGAAGTGGGAAATTTCGAGTTAACGGGAAATATATCTAATATAAGACTATAATAGGACAAATTTGTTGATCAAAGAATATTTTCAATATTTTTAAAGTTCTTCAAAATGTAAAAATAATATTTAAAAGTGAAAAATTTTTTTTTTTAATAAACATAACAATTTTTTTTAATCCGCTTTAGAAAAATAATTAACGTGTGTGAAAAAATAAAACTACGTAAACCCTTTTTTTTAAGTATATTTAAAATTTTAAAATATTTTGTAAAACATACAAAAATGAAAAATGTCACATATCTCGTAATTCGAAACAATAATTAATCCCTCTCCGACGTCCATTCTTTTATTGTTCCTCGAATTTCAAAACTGTTTAATTTTTTTTAGCATCCCATGACAAATGCTGTCAAACGCTTTCTAAAGAAGTCATAGCTCATCGTTCGCATAAAACACGAACAGAGCTTTCAATTAAGGAATGGTAACTTAACTTGTTAAAATAAATCAGTAATGTCAAACTATTAAATGCCTTCTTCGAAGTGGTGTACAAAATAATCGAATATAATAAGGTATGTTTTGCGAGAATACTAAATTTCGCATTATTTATTCAAAGGTGGTGTACAAAGGTATATTTTTGGAAAAGTAAATTTCCATTGTGAGTCCCATTCTGAAACTGTACAGAAAAGAAAATAATTTGAGGAAACCCGTTATTTTCCTTCAATCATCACGAGTAATTGTTCGGTTATCCGGGATCAGGTAAATAGAGGTCTCCGCTCAAGGGAAATCCGTGGAATAAGGATGCTACGATCATGACAGCGGAGGGACACAGATTCGCGATGAAAACATGAAGAAAAAAAACGGTTCCATTACAAAACAGAACATTGAAGAAAAGTGCATGGAAAAATATCAACAAACAACGAAACAAATCTTAACTTACTTTATTTAACCAATTATTTTATTACTGCTCGGTTATGGAAAAAAAACATTAAAAAATTGTCACATTTATCGTTTTCAACCATTTTTGCAATGAACGATGTAATACAAAAAAAATAGAAGTATGTAGTTATTTGCGTGTCTTTATATTCCCATTAATGAAATATATGGGTACACATATATTGTAATAATATAGCTAATATTTTTTATAACTTAATTTAATACTACTGTTCCATTAAAAGCATTTGCTTGTGGATGAAAGAGGAGTGTACATTCATTTGTTAATAGTTATATAATAATTATGGTACATGTATAAGGATTAATTATCAATATAATATTATGTGCAGTCTTAAGTACATTGCAGTTTGACTATGAAAAAAAATATATAAGTAAATCTGGTGTCTAGAAACATTTATTTTGAGTGTAAGTATATTTTATAGTATTTTAAAATTTTGTGTACAGCGCCATGGAACATTTCTCTCTCTTCCTGTGTCAACTGTGGTAAGAGGTGCATAAATGTGGAGATAACCTTCTCTACCCAGTGAGAGGACTGCCTGTAGGACTACTGTAAGGCTTTTATTTATGTTTATTTCAAAGAATTGTAAACTGTGTTTTATTTGTTAGCAGCACTTGCTGACAACAATCTTATATTTAAGCACGCTCACTAAGGTAATGGAGGGTATAAGATGGAATTTGGGCGGAGACGGAAGGGGGTCGGTGTTCGAGGTTGGAGTGTATATTGTATCGTAACAAAGATAAGGTAAATTAAAAAAAATACATGATATGTGCATATTTAGAATAGTTTTGTTGTTGTCGGAAAAAGGTGGTATTTTATATGACTAACTTAAGTAATAACTATTTTTTTGTTAAGAATGTTTTTAAAATATATTAGAAGTAATTATTTGCCACTTCTAGTAAAAATAATCAAACATTTTTCAATACTGACATTTTTCATTGAGTAGCTAATCAATTTTATTAATCTATCTAGGGCCTAGGAGTCGGAATGTCTTTTGCAAACTGGGAACATCAATTTTCCTTTAAATCGTTATGTATAGATCACATTTTTGGGGTTTATCTGTTCGGTGGTCATTCTCAACGGTTCACCCACCACAGAAAGAGACCCTTAATTGAGGCACTCTCGGGAATAATGCCACTGTTTAATAAAATAACATATACTGCTACGTACACCCGTAAGTAAACAATCATTTAATTTCCTGGGCGTTTATTGGCATATAAGTTGATATACTCGTATCACTCACAGAGTACATAATACATAAAGATGCCCTAACACGCAATTGAAATAAACCAAAATCAAGGAGGCGAGGGGACATTTAGACGTTCCGCCAATTTAAGTAAAACAGAAAAAAAGAAAAATAGGCTCGGCTTATTTACAAAAAACTAATATTTTGTTAGATTATTTAGTTTAACCCTTTCATAAATATTTTGTAATTTGCTTTCCGTAGTCAAAATTACGCGAAAAAATCGTGGACGGCAGTGACTTCGCTGATACCAAAATGGGTGTCACGTGACCTTTGCTTCCGGCCATCGAAATGGTGCGTTGGGGCAAGTCTATTCATTCATCAGACGATATCTGTTCTGAGACGGGTAAAAATTAAAAAAATATATATCTAAATGTAACATATGGGATTACGTAGAAAAATGCTTAAAAATACATTAGACATACTCCATCAGTGAAGTGGTTTTGACAAACAGATGTAACACATTCTCCGCGGTTCACCCACCGCAGTAAGAAACCCTTATATGAGGCACTATCAGGAATATTCTCGACGTGTAATTTACTAAAATAACACACCCGAGTACGTACGCCAGTGGGCCCACATTAAACGTACTTCATCAGCGAGGTGGGCGTGTATGGATTAAATAACCTTGTTTTGCACAAGTGGGCGTAGTTCAAGTGATTAATACCACACAACGATGTGGAGAATACAAAACATTGTCACACACTTTTAACATTACTGTCCTTTTCGGAAATAAAACGAAGTCTGATCTTAGTCTGGTTAGTATGGGAATTAGACTTACGTGTCATCATACGTTTTACGTTGGGAGAGAAATTTTAGTACTATTATCACAATGTGGAAAAAAACGTGGAGAAGGTTCTCGGTCTGTTTGGTCTTATAAGAACAAAAATATGATTTTTCGTAATCTTTTATCTATTACTAAAACTATTATTTGTGTATTTTATGATAACAGTGAGCTCTGGCGTCAAGAAATTGCAAGTTTTTTAACTTCCAGGTTAACTTGTTTCAGTTAATTTTTTTTCCTATATGATCTACGATGATCACAAATATCTATTAAACTGTCGAAAAACTAGCGCCATTGATATTTAAACAAAAAAAAATTATATGAATACCGCACAAGGGTCCCAACTGGTCCCAACCGTCTGGAGCCAGTGAGACTATGGCATCTCCAACTGAGGAATGTTGTGTAGCTGAATGTATTGGGGAGGGAAAGGAGAAGGGGAAGAGGAAGGTAGGGAAATACCTGGCTATTCAGATCTGGTCACCAAACACAAATATTATGTATTATTAATTTTTCGCAATGATAAATTTGTGTTGTTATCTCAGAAGAAACCAGATAGAAAATACTAGTATTACAAAAGCTAGTCTCTTTTATTGATCTTCGTGCATTCAACCTTTTTTCAAAAGAAATTCAAACGACAAAGAAATTATCTTTCTACGTAAACTAGTAAAATTAGAATGAATGATTTAAATGTTGAAATGTTATTTCTGCGAAATCTTTATTATTTATTTCTGATTGATTTACTATAATTTCAACATTTACAAATTATAAACAAAAAATCTGCTCCCTCATACTAAAATTCTAAAATTTCCATGACGTATTGTTCTTTTTCGCTGTTATAATACTTAAAATAATTAATATTCTATTATTCTTATTTACCCAAATTACTTATTTTACCCACACACAAGCAGCGCCTATGTTGGTTCCCATTTCTTATTATTACAATTTAAATAATCATGCATGTAAAAAAATGCGTATATTTCATATTCGATTTTATGTTAAAAATTGTGGGAAAAAAATGACAAAAAAGTCTTCTAGATGATAATTCAACTAAATTCTAACGATTTAATATTTTTATTTATATCTCCGGGAACTCGTTCACATAGGGTTTACAATTCTTCTCTTATTATTCTCTCCTCTTCAGAATATAATATTTTATTCAAACAAGTCATAAAAAAAAAAACGTATTTTGCGTTCCATTCCTGTTACTGAAGGGGCAATCTCATATTATTTCAAGCCAATGGTTAGATCAGTTTTTTAATATAACATTTACGAGGGAGAATTACAGCGTGATTTAATGACGGAACCTGACGGGGTAAAATAGCGCGGGGATTTGCTCACGCATTTTAAACGGGCGTATGATGGATTGAACGTTAACTTTTAAGGCGAAACATCTACATAATTTAACCCTTATTTCGGTTCTGAAGTTGATGGAAGTCTTAAATGTATACACACGTCTTCTGTTCTTCTATCAAAAGAAAGAGTTGAAAACCAATAGAAAAGGGGGAACATGAAGGGTACATAATATTAGGTTTTACAAAGTTTTCAAAGCAAATATGTGTATAAAAATATTTTAAAAATGTATGTACATATATATATATATATATCATATCTTCCCGTAGTATGTTGATCTAGTAAGATTTTAATGACCTTTGTTGATCTACCTTTAACACCATTTATCTTGGCTCCGATGGAATACATCTGTACGAGTTTGCTATATATATATATATATATATAAACAACAGAAAAATGATAAAAATAAATGTACATGCTCGAAATATATAGATACAATAAAAATACATAACCTTGTTTTACAAGAGACAAAACCGTATGCCTACATCAGAATCTACAAAGATTAACAGGATAGCTATCAGAACATAATTGGTACGTATAATTAACACAGAGTTTGCAACATACCACACTAGCGCCTCTAGTGGCCCGAGTTATTTTTTTTGTTCATGCATTTTAATAGATTTTCTGTGAAATATATTAAAAATAAATTATAGAAATAGAAAATTCATAAATTAAATATCAGGTAGCCTACATAAGACTATAATGCCCTTTTACTTATAATTTAATAAATATTAAAGAGGTTTTAGGTTTGTACCAACAGTTATAAACCTCATCGCTCGGTCGCGCTCGGTCTGGTGGTTTAGAAAGTGAATAAAACACTTAGTAAAAAAAAAAAAAAAAATTCTTTCATATCTTATTTTAAGACTTCTTTTGGCTTAACATATCACAATTCACATTATTAATTATATTTATTTATATATGCTTCAAATAGATTTTAATAAATATTTTAAATATTATCATTACAGCACATACATAATAATAATTTATGATAGGAATTGTGATATATTAAGTCAAAATAAGTATAAAAATATGAAATGAAAGAAAATTTTTCACAATATTTATAACTGTAAGGGGCTTGTTAAAATAAAGAAAATTCCTGACAATATTTATAACAATAGGGGGCGTGTGAAAATAAAGGAAATTTCTCACAATATTTATAACTATAAGGGGCGTGTGAAATTAAAGGAAATTTCTCACAATATTTATAACTTTAAGGGCGTGTGAAATGAAAGGAAATTTCTCACAATATATATAACTATAAGGGGCGTGTGGAATTGCATCAACCTCTCCACATCTTCAAATAATATTTTCATAAGGAATTTTTTTAAGCATTATCTTTTTGGTTTGACATCGCATTAAGTAAAACAAAAACTTTGTTATATACCACGGATTTATTGTATTTTTACGTCAACCAGATTCGCTTAGATCAAATTTCGTCGGTATACAAAACATTAGAGTGATACAGATATATACTAAAAAAGATAGAAAAGAGAATAAAATATTAGAGGAGGCAGCAGTAATATATATTATTACAATTAAATTGTAAATATAACAGTGTAAGAGGGACATAATGAAGTCTTTAAGACAATGTAATTTTCCTATGTGGGATTTTTGTTTTATATACATTACACGTAGGTTTATGTACATGTGTTCAGATGTATATTTAGGTTAATATTAAAACAAAGTTTATAACCTTTGTACCTTGTTTGTGTAAATGTATGTATCAAAAAAGTGATTA
>JAHDVE020007901.1:0-18200 GCA_022606495.2 Halesus radiatus | reverse complement strand
AAGCGAAGTATGCTCCCTTATTCAAGGCTCAGCTTCCTTTATTGCAGCATAGGAATATGGTATAATAGCTAGTGTTTGTATTAAATAGTCGAACAAAAGTATAACTACGGTTTTAAGCTGCCGCGGAAGCTTTCTAGATTTTTTATATCCAGTTTTTCCATAAGGTCGCTTAGCTCGCCAGCTAGCCTAAATACTTTGCTGGGGTCGGCAAAGTTCGCCGTGCCTATTTGCACAGCATAGGCGCCCACCAAGATAAATTCAAGAATATCTTCGGCACTACTTATACCACCAATGCCAATAACTGGGGTTTTTACTGCCTGACATATTTCCCACACCGCCCTTAGGGCAATGGGTTTAATGGCCGCGCCGGAAAGGCCGCCGGTAATGTTTGCCAAAAGCGGGCGGCGGCTGCGTATATCTACCCCCATTCCGCTAACGGTATTAATACACGAGAGCATATCGGCCCCAGAGGCTGCACAGGCCCTAGCAATTTCGGTAATGCTAGTAACATTGGGCGAGAGCTTAATTATGACCGGTAGGTTACCTGCCGCTTTTTTTACGGATTCAGTGACTTTAGCCGCTGCTGGGGCGCTTTGCCCAAAAAGCATTCCGCCTGAGGCCACGTTGGGGCACGAAATATTAACCTCTAGTGCTGCTACCCCCGGTGTAGCGCTAAGTATGCTGGCAAGGCTGGCAAAATCGGCAATATTGTCGGCATAAATATTAGCAATTATTTGCATATTTTCGTGAGGTAGCTTTGGCAGATATTCTTTTACAAAATGATCCACTCCGCAGTTTTGCAGGCCAATAGCATTTAGCATGCCCGATGAGGTTTCGGCTATGCGAGGCATGCGGTTGCCAGGTTTTGGCTTAAGAGATAAGCCCTTGGTGACAATGCCGCCTAAATCGGCAAGGTTGCCAAAGTTGGCGTATTCAAGGCCAAAGCCAAAAGTGCCCGATGCCGTAAGAATAGGGTTTTTTAAGTAAAAATTACCCGTAGCAAGCGGAATATTAACGGACAGTTGTTCAATTTTTTTTTCCATGACTTAGTCCTCAGTGAGATCTATTGAATCTGCCCAAAAAATTGTTCCACAGGTGCAAGATGGCACCGGCAGGCCGCTTTGCAGTTCTTTTAGAATGGGGTTTTGCGATCTGTTCTTGCCGTTTTCATCCATAAGCGGCTTAACCACGCAGCCCATGCATACCCCCACGCCGCAAGCCATGCGGTTTTCTACCGAAAGTTGCGTGCGTGCGCCATAACTAAGGCTAATTTTTTGCACAACCTGCAAAAAAGCCGTGGGGCCGCAAGCCAGCACAAGCCCTTTTTGTTTGGCATTATCTTTAATGTGCGCCTCAACAATATCTATAAAAGCTTCCCTGTCGCCAGCTTTGCGCTCTGGGTAATGCTCGGCAATAATTTTTTCATTAAAATTTTCAAAAGGGTAGCAGCCCACCGGCAGGCGGTGCCCAAAATCTAGGTTAAGGCTCCAAGGCGTAGGGTGGTTCATGGCGTAGCCCACAAAAGGCGCTATGCCCATGCCGCCAGCTAGCAAAAGCGTGGGCACTTCTGGCTCTACCGCAAAAGAATTACCCATTGGCCCCAAAACCTGCACTGTGTCGCCCGATTTTAGTTGGCTAATGCGTTCACTGCCTTTGCCAACAACCTGAAAAAAAATAACCAAATCGCGCTTAGTTAGTTGGCAGATGGAAAACGGGCGTGACCAAGGCATTTCGTCGCCCCAGCTAGTAGGGCGAAGCATTATAAATTGCCCCGACTTCCACGATGCCCAAGCGGGCGTAGATAAACGTAGGGCGTAAAAGCGTGCATCTATGCCGCCATCGCCAAAGGGTACCAAGTCTACAACAGTCAATGTGCTAAGAGATGCTAACATTGCAAATTTCCTTATTAAATAGCAACAGGCTTCAAATGATCATAGTTGGCCTTTTGCCTAAAAGTAAGTTAGCAAAAAGGCTGGCTCTGGGTCAAACGAAATCCGTGAAATAATTGATAGTTGTTTTTTAAAATAATTAAACGCTACTCTTTGCACAGTAATTCTTGCAGTGGAGGGGTATTGTACCGTAATTTTT
This sequence comes from Halesus radiatus, assembly GCA_022606495.2. Classification (NCBI taxonomy): domain Eukaryota; kingdom Metazoa; phylum Arthropoda; class Insecta; order Trichoptera; family Limnephilidae; genus Halesus; species Halesus radiatus. The sequence goes on along the minus strand of JAHDVE020007901.1, from coordinate 16,112 downwards.
GCAGTGGCAGTATATTGCACCGTAATTTTTGCAGTGGAGGGGTGCTGCAAAGGGGCTTGTTTCTAAGCTGCTATTGCGCTAGTTTGAAAGAGAACTAAAATTAATTTGAATAAGTATGGAGACCTAAGTGCGATACATAATATTTCAAGATTTTGGCGGAAAAAATACGCCAATTATTTTTCCGGATCGTATTGAATTTATGGATATGCGCGAGCAAATTCCTTATACTACAGTAGTTTCTTGCGGCGATGTGGTGCTAATTAATGGCAGTTTTAAATGCAGCGGGGGCGATGCCGAGCTTGGCCTTGTGGCTGGAGCCGGCGATGCCGCAGTTATAGCCGCTACCTTTTTTCCGCAGGTATGAGGCATAGAGTAAGGAGGCATAGCCTGCTCCCGTGTACGCTATGAAATTTTGATATTTTTGCTGAATACAGTGTAGGATAATAAGCAGGCTAAATGCCCGTTTGATAAGCTTATATAAAAAAAGGCTAAATGCCCGTTTGATAAGCTTATATAAAAAAAGGCTAAGTACCAGTTTGATCAGCTTATATAACAAAACAGCCCGACTCCATATGGAATCGGGCTGTTTTGTTATATAAATAAAAACTAGGCTTTTACAGCTTCTTTCAGCATTTTGCCGGGGGTGAACTTAACGGCTTTGCTGGCGGGAATAGTAATTTCTTTGCCGGTGCGGGGGTTGCGGCCCTTACGAGCAGCACGGTCGGTCACTTTAAAGCTGCCAAAACCTGTAAAGGTAACAGATTCGCCAGTCTTCAGAGCTTCGGTAAGAGCAGCAATGGTAGCGTCCAAAGCGGCTTCAGTCTGAACTTTGGTGGATAGGCCAGATTTAGCGTGAATTTTTTGTACGAGTTCAGCTTTAGTCATTATCATTCTCCATAACAAGGTTTTACGCATTTGCATGCATGGTTAAATATCTATGCACAACGTGCACCGCTTTTACAATAGACTGCAATATTGTCAACATTTAGCTTTTGCAGGCGTGACGTTAATTGCTTTGCCCGAAAAATGCCTAGGTCAAACTATGTTCGACCCTCAAGAACATTGGTGTTTTCCTAATATCAATTCATGCTTAAAGCAAGCGCGTTGTTTGCTAAAAATGCCGCAAGGCAAAGAACAGCAAGCAACCAAGCAGGCATTTAAGCAAAAGATGCTGGTTTGTGCAACAAAATTAAGTTGATAATAAGCAATTAAATTTGCGGCAAAGCTTTGCAGCACTTGAATTACAGCCAAATCCGCAGTAATGCCTACCACTGCGGATTGTTAATTTTGTTTATTAAATTAAAGTGTTAGCTAATGTAACAATAAAAATAGCGCAGTTGCTAGTTCAGAAACGCAAGCCTTGATTTTGCTTGAAAATATACAAGACTAATTTAGTATGATATGCTTGTTTTTATGGCACTTTTTGTATTAAAACGGTTATACCACTTCGGTTGCTGGCGTTAACGCAGCATTTGGTGTATAAAATAACTTTACAAAGCACTTAAGTGCCTCATTATAAACTTGTGCTTCACTATAAAATTAGCATGAGAATTGGCATAAAAATTAGCATAAGAATGAGAATTAGAATAAATATAAAACTTTTGCTTACAAGTATTTGTTGCTGCCTGTGGCTATTTTGTGGCACGGGCGCTGCTTTAGGCGCTGTAGTTTCCGCTCAGGCCTCTAGGGGGTTTAAGGGGCAGATTAGCCGCAATATGGCTACGCAGGTAGCGGCGGCCGATGCTAAACTGCAAGCGGCGCAGCTTGCCATGCGGGAGCTGGCGCAAAAAGATGAAATTAAGCTTTTTTTGGGTGGCGATGTTATGCGCGCAGCCCCACGCCCTGTGCCCATTGCTCTAGCTTTGGCCTTGCTGGAAGTGGAAGAAATTAAAAGTTTTGTTGATGGTGTGCCGCCCGATATGCAGGTACTGGTAACAGTAAACCTTACAGTTGCCTCCGATCAAAGCAACATGGGTACTTTACACCTTCTGCTTGCGCAGCCGGAACTTTTAGAGCTGTATGCGCGGGCAATAGTGCTGTTGCAAGAAACGCTTGAGGGTTACGATGCCGCCTCTGCCCCTTTTTTGTTGCCTAGTTTGCCAGAAAAACAGCAGCGCCAGCTTTTAGAACAGGCCGAGGGCGCACTTTTTGCTGCCTATGCGCGGGTAGAGGCTGCCATGAGCTACCTTGCTGCGTTGCCAGCCTTGCACCCAGCGGATTTAGCTGGAAATGTTGCTGGCAATAGCGCCGAACTTTTAGAATTACTTGAAGTAGCGGCAAAAAAAGCGCCAGATAGTTACCTTATTTTAACGGAGCTTGCCCGCCTACGCCTTTTTTATGGGCATATTTTGGCGGCTAAAGAGGCTTTAGATGCAGCAATCGGCCTTGAGCCTAGCTTTGCTTTTGCCTATGACTTGCGGGGCTTGGTTTTGCTGTGGCAGGAGTTGCCAGCGCTTGCCTTGCTAGATTTTAACCATGCGATTCAACTGGAACCATATTACCCCGTTTTTTTTGAAAATAGAGCTTTGGCCTACAAAATCTTAGAACAGCCCGCGGCTATGTGTGCGGATTTTACAGAAAGTTGCCGGCTTGGGGAGTGTGGCGGGCTAGAATGGGCGAAGGAAGAAGGCTTTTGCGTTAAACCGTAACTGTTTTGATAAAGTAGAAATGGCAACAGCCCTTATGAGCACACTCATAAGGGCTGTTTGAATATTGCGGGTCTGTAGCTTAGCTCTGGCACAAGTTTGTGCCAGTTTACGGGTGTATAATTTACCAAATGGGTCAAGGGGCTGCGCCCCTTGCGGGTGCAGGGCAGTGCCCTGCATGTATTTTTGCTATTTCTTTTTGGTTTTCATTTGAGCCATAACGCTGTTCAAGTTTTGGGCTAAGTGCGCCAGTTCTTGCACAGCGGCTGATGATTGAATCATGCCTTCGCTGGTTTCGCCAACAACTTGGCTAATTTCGTCAATGGCACGGGTAATTTCTTCCGAGGTCTGGCTTTGTTCTTCAGCTGCCGTGGCAATGGAGGCCACTACGCTAGAGGTCTCGCCAGCTAATCTAACAATGCCTTGCAAGGCCTCGCCAGAAGAATTAGCCAAATCAGTAGCTTGTGCAATATTTTCCACCGCATGTGCAACTTCAGTAATGTTGGTTTTGGTGGAATTTTGAATAGCTGCAATGTTGTTGCCCACCTCTTGGGTGGCGGTCATAGTTTTTTCTGCCAGTTTTCTTACTTCATCGGCTACCACGGCAAAGCCACGCCCAGCTTCGCCTGCACGAGCAGCTTCAATGGCGGCGTTAAGAGCCAGCAGGTTAGTTTGATCGGCAATGTCAGAGATTACGTTCATAACACCGCCCACGTTTTCGGCCTGTTTGCCCAGATCTTCCATGTTCCTTTGTAGCTTCATAGACACTTCGTTTACCGTATTAATGGACTTAACCACACGGTTTACAATGATCTGGCCTTCTTCGGCATGTTTTTTAGTGCTGTCGCTTTGTTCTGAAGCTTGCCCTGCGTTGCGGGCAACCTCTAGCACGGTGGAGTTCATTTCATTCATAGCGCTAGCAGTGGAATCTACACGTTCGCGCTGCAATGCAGCCCCACGCGAAACTTGTTCTAGCTGAGTCGAGAGTTCTTCTGAAGCCGCAGCAACGCGATCCGATATTTCTGATGCCTGCGCTGCAACCTGCATCATGGTAGCCTGCTGCAAGCGCATTTCAGTAATGTTGTTAATAATTTGCAGCATGCCCACGGTCTTTTTCTTAAGGTCGTGCAAAGGAATAGTGCTTACATCATAGTAAGACGACTTGCCGCCCAGGTCTTTCTGAACTTCTTCACGGGTGGCTTTGCCGTCGCGCATTACGCTTGAGTCTTTAGACTGCGCCGTAGAAATAATGTCGCCGCAAGGTTTGCCAATTCCATCTTCGCCAGCCTCTTTTTGCGCTGCACTGTTCGTGTATTGAACAATGCGAGATTCATTGGTAGAGAGCAGGCTAATGGGCAAAGAATCTAGCACTGCGCCGTAAGATTCGCCCACGGTATTAACAGCGGTGGCAAGAATGCAAAAAGAGCCATTAAATTCAGATGGTTCAAGCTTAGTACGAAATTTACCAGAAGCAATAGCATTAGCCACAGCGTTACACTTGCCAATAATTCCATCTAAAATAACTGGTATTTCTTTAAGCGAGGCTAGCATTATGCCAATTTCGCCTTTTTCTTTAATATTGGCTTCGTAGTTAAAGTTACCTTTGGCTACGGCACTGGCAAAATTAGACATGCGGGTAAGCACTCGTACTAGGCTAATAATAATGAATATTGCCATAGCTGCGCCAAAAATAAGGCCAAGGGCAGAAACAAGCAGCATGCTGCGCTGACTTGTGGTGTTATTATCAAAGGCTACTTTTTGATAATCAACCATTTCTTGATCTAAAAGTTCATTCATATGTATAACTACATCACGAATTTTAGCGTCAATACTTTGCATTTTTTCAATTGCCGCCATGGCCTTAAGAGCAAACTCATCTTGGCTCTTAAAAGATTTTTCAAGCTGCCCAAAAAGATTGGTTAGCTTATTAAACTGGGTTCGTCCTTCAACTGTTTTTATTGTTGCGCCAATCTCATCAAGTACTTTGTGTGCATCGGCTAGGGAGCTGTAAGCTATTACTGTTCGGCTACTGTCAAGAGATTCAAAGTGGCGGGCAATATTCACACGGGCAAGGGCTACCGCATCCCACATTTTCATAAGGCTATGCAAAAAGTTAATGTTATCTAAGCGCAATGCAAGATCGCCAAATTCTGCCAGCTCGGCGCGAAAGGCAATTGTTTGTAAAGTAAATTCGGCATACTGGGCACGGCTAGCAATAGCATTGTCGCGTATGTTTACAAGCAGAGGTTTAGAGTTTTTTAAATCTTCCAAAATTTCTTGCAGTGCGTTGCGGCGCTCTGAAACGTTTAGGTAAGGTATGGCTTTTTCTGCTATACTCATAGCACTTTCTGATGCCGCAATACTATTATCTATAATCTTTGGGTCAAAATCTTTGTTAAAAAATTGCTCTGTATAGTAGCCTTTTTCGTAAAGATCGGCTTGCAGATCGCTAAAATAAACGTTTAGCTGTGCCAAGCGTGAGTACTCATTAAAGTAGCTAGAGGCAGTGCTTAGGCTGCGGTAGCCCATGCCTGCCAAAAGAGCCACTAGGACTATCATGGCTGAAAACCCAATAATAATTTTAATCTTTGTTGTCATATCTGCTTTCCTTTGTTAGTTCCGGCTTGCGGCAGTGGCAGCCACGGCTAGTTTAAGTTTTAATAAAATGCGCCAATTTACGCTTAAAATAATCTAGGCATATTTTGCTACCCGCCGTTTGCAAGCCTTTGCTTGCTTGTTTTTGCGCACAATATTATTAGCATCATACATACTTTAACAAATCTTGCTATTAAAATTTATTTAAAAAGTGAACAATATGCGCACTCCTTCCTATAAAGTTTATGGTTTTTTAAAACCCTGTAGCAACGAACTTGTAGGTAAACTTCAGATCTCTTTAGCTATGATGGGTGAAGAAGCTGGCGAGGCGCTTAGCCTAACGGGGCAGTTACTGAATATAGGCTACGAAGGTGCTTACTTTCCGGTTGAAGATTTTTTGCAAGCCTTAAAAGCACAACTTGAGCTAACAAGCGAAGGGAAGCTTGATTACATTGATATGGAAAAATGGACTTTGACTAGATATATATTCAAAGATGGGCTTATAAACGCAGCTTCGCGCAACCTTAACGATGTATTGGCCTATTCGGGGCATTAAAACTATATAGCCCACCTTTGCCAAAAGTGGGCTATATAGTTGCTAATTTGGGTGCTATAAGTATTTTAGATTGGGATTATATTTTATATTTAAGTATGTAAATAGCTGTAATTTTAAATAATATTTAAAATTACCCTGTAAAGCGCACCAGCTCTAGTAACTTTTTTCGGTGTGTGGCTACAATATGAAAATATTCATTTTGTGGCACATAAATATACGGCACGGCATCGTCTTGGCGCAGTAGAAATAATGATAAAATCATGCGGTTTATGGCCTGATGCCCAATAACGGCTATGCCAGGGGCTGCGCCAGAAATAAATAGCGCTTTTCTAAAGCCACGGTCTACACGTTCTTTAAGGGTAATGTAGCCCTCGCCGCCGGGGTAGATGTAAGCATATTTATCTTGTTGGCGGGCAGTAAATTCTGCGGGCATTTTTTGGCTTATTTCCTCGTAAGTCATGCCATCGCAAATTCCGGCGTCAATCTCATCAAATTCTGGCACTGTAATATGAATACTCTCGGGGTGCTGCGCCATTAGTGGCTCGGCTGTTTGCCAAGCTCTTTTGCGGGTAGAGGTAAAAATGTAGGGAATATTTATGCCCTTGAACTGATCTGTAAGCGCCAGTGCTTGCGTGTGCCCCTTGGCGGTGAGTGAAGAATCGCCGCCGATTCGTTCTAGTAGGTTGTATTCACTTTGCCCGTGCCGCATTAGGTATAAATTGCGTACCCAATCCGATATTAAAATGTCGCGTAGCTGAATATAAAAGGGGAGCGAACTACACTGTTGCTCTTTAAGAATGCGGTTATGGAAGGTATCTACCCGCACATAACATTTTTCATCTTCCAGCGGGTTATAAATAGCCTCGTAGTAAGCAATGCGCTGCTTAAAGCTTTGTATGGCATCGGCCTGACTCATTTGCGAGAATTCCGGCAGGCGTGCCTTGCGCTGTATGCTAAATTCTAAAAGCTCTGGGTCGTTATTTACGCACTCCACATAAAGGATTGGCGCATTGCCTAGCTGTTTTTCAAGTGTTTGGCGGCGAGCCCTGCTACCATTAGTAGCGTCCATAATGGCTATTTCGCCGCCGCTTTCCAAATATTCCCGCGCGCTGTGCATGCTACGCAAGGCCAAATCTTCTCGCTGCAAGCGGCCTTCGGCATTATTGGGGTTATAAAATTCGGGCAGCGATGATTCCTTGCCCAAATCTTGGCGGCGCAAATCTCCGTTATTAAATACTTTTATTTTTATGCCATTTGCAGCCAAGCCCTCTTGCAAGCGTGTAGACATAAACGATTTGCCACGAGCCGGCAGACCAACCAGCACCACATATAGCTTTGCCATGCTTTGTTCCCTCGCAGTATTTTTGGAAAGTCAGCTTCCCACCCAATTATTTCAACTCTGCCTTAAGGGCGGCGGCAAAGTCCAGCACATTCTGCGGGGTGGTGTCAAAACTCGTCATAAGCCGCACTTCGGGGTATTCTGGCGAGGCTGGAGCGTTCTGGCTCCAGATGTAAAAGGGAAACTTTGCCTGCATGGCCTCTGCGGCTTTTTGCGGCATTAGTGCAAATAAGCTATTAACCTCTGGCTGGCGGCTAATTTTTATTTGCGGCAGGTCTTGCAATTCTTTTGCCAGTAAAACAGTCATTGCATTGGCGTGCAGGGCATTTTCTCGCCAGAGTTCACCTTGTAAATAGGCCGAAAATTGAGCCGCAATGTAGCGCATTTTGGAGCCTAGCTGCATATGCTGCTTGCGGTAAAAATCAAAGTCTGGGGCTAGATCCTGATTAAAAAATAGCACAGCCTCGCCATACATTAGCCCATTTTTAGTGCCACCTAGGCTAAGCACATCTACGCCAAGGTCGCGGCTAGCTTCGCGCAGACCAAGGCCCAAAGCCGCTGCTGCATTGGCTAGGCGGGCGCCGTCCATATGCAGGTACAAATCGTTTTTATGGCAAAAATCGGCAAGCTCTTTAATTTCACTGGGTTGGTAAAGGCTGCCTAGCTCGCTAGACTGGGTGATAGAAACCATTTTGGGGCAGGAGTGATGCACGGAACCAACAAAATGTAGTAAATGTTTAATATCATCTGAATTTATTTTACCTTGCCGCCCCTGCACGGTGTAAAGTTTTATTCCGGCAGCCTCTATAGCGGCGCATTCGTCGGTGTGTAGGTGCGCGGTGTTTGGGCAGATTACTGCTTCGTAGGGTTCGAGCGAGGCTTTTAGGCCTAGCACGTTGGCGGCGGTGCCAAGAAATACAAAAAAGGCGCGGGTATCAGCCCCAAAAACAGCCTGAAGATCTTCTAGAGCAGCGCCGGTGTAAAGGTCGGTGCCATAGGCAGGGGCGTGAGCTAGGTTGGCCTTTGCAATGGCAGCCATAACCTTGGGGTGCACACCAGAATTATTATCGCTGGCAAAAGAGATCATTTGTTTTGTCCTTTCTTTATAATTTCTAGAAGCGTACTTTTTTCTTGGTTTAGGCGGCGCTGGGCTTCTTCTTGCCAAGGGTGAAAATAAAAAATTAGGGTTTCGCCAATGGTGGCATTGTCTTGTGCAGTTTTTACAAAACGCCCTAGGCCAATGCCTTGATCTGGCCCCAGAGTGCGAAAGCTAAGCATTAAAATTGTGCCGTTATTGCAAAGTAGCCCAGCGGAATAATGGCCGTTTTCGTTGGGAACAGCCCTGATTGGACCACGGCAAAGCAAGGGTTCAGAAGCGCTTGCGGCCGAGTTTTTTTGTGCCGAATTTGCTGTTGCTGAATTTTGTGCCGCTAAATCTTTTGCGGCCTCTTTTAATTCTGCGGCATTCTTTGCTGCTGCTTTTAGTGCTGCGGCATTCTTTGCGGCTGAATTTATGGCTGCCGAGCTTGTTGCTGGTGAACTTGATTTTGCCGAACTTGCCGCCGTTGGTATGTCGCTAAGGCTATCTTGCTGCCTAAAAGTCATTAAGCCTTGCCCTAGCATGGCGCTACGCTCCATGCTGCCAATAAAAAGCTGCTGGCCTTGCTCGCCAACAATCGCCAAAGGCGGGCCATCTAAGCTATAGCTGGGCGTTGCATTTTTGTTGCCGCCGCAAGCGGCGAGCAAAAGCGTGACTGCAAAAATATAAAATAGCGGAAAAATTTGGCGCTTTACTGGCGCAAGTGCTCTTGAAGATATGGCGAGTAAGAAGAGCGGCCGCACAAGTAACTGTAAGGGGGCGGCTAGTAAAAAGCAAAATCGCAGTGTGCTGCGGGTTAAAAATATTGGCATAGTTTGCTAAGCCTCCAGTGCTGCGGCGTCTTTTTCCACCCCATCGCGCATGGCGGCACGTTCTGCCTGAATGCGCTCTGCCAAAGCTGCATCGTTCAAGGCAAGAATTTGGGCAGCTAGCCAAGCGGCGTTGCGCGCACCAGATTTATCTAGTGCCACAGTGGCTACGGGAAAGCCTGCGGGCATCATTACCGTAGAAAGCAAAGCGTCCATGCCGCCAAGGCTACCCGAGGTTATGGGAATGCCAATTACCGGCTTAATGGTGCGGGCAGCCACGGCTCCCGCTAGGTGAGCCGCCATGCCAGCAGCGCAGATGTAAACCTGACACCCAGCTTTTTCTAAATCTGCCACCAGATTTTCAGTGCGTTCTGGGCTGCGGTGCGCCGAACTAATGGTGAACTTGCATTCAATGCCCAGCTTTTGCAAAATTTCTAGGCAGGGGCGCACAGTGGCTTCATCTGATTTACTGCCCATAAAAATAGCTACTTTCATAGTTGCTTCCTTAATTTAAATTACTTACTCCGCAATTGTTTGCTTAATGCGGCATACCCCGCACAGGTCTGGGTTGCTGGTGGGGTAACCGCATTGCGGGCAGGGCATTAAGTTTTCTTCGCCAATCTTGTGCGCCTGAGCAAAATGTTTACGCCCATTTTCAAGAAATTCTAAGTAAAAACTTAGCTTTTTCCCAGGCATGGTGGCTTCAAGATCTGCCCATAATTTTTTGTGCGTGGTAAAGCTGGCCCCGCTGCTAAAGGGGCAGGGCATGGTGTGGTAATCTATGCCCTGCAAAAAGGCATAGTTGGCGGTTTCAAACTCGCCCAGTCGCCAAAGGGGTTTTACCTTACGGGCAAAGCCCTTTTCGGCACGCAAGAGGGGGCCTTGCTCGCCAAGGTATGAAGCGTCCCAGCGCAGCACGTTGCTAAAAAGGCGGGCAACCTCGTCATCTAGGTTATGCCCAGTGGCTAGCACGTTAAAACCGCCATCAAGCGCAGCTTTGTTGAAGTAATGGCGTTTAATTTTGCCGCAAGCCGAGCAAATGGGGCGGCGCAGGCGCTTTTTTACCAACGGAATAGAAAGACCTTCGGCAGCCATTTCAGCCACTTGCAGTTTAAGATCATGTTTTTGGCAAAAAGCCTCTACCACACGGCGGGCAGCACGGGAGGATTCGCCAATGTCTAAATCAATATGCAGTCCAGTAACATTATAGCCTTGGTGGGCAAGCTCTAGCATCAGGCCAAGGGAATCTTTGCCGCCGGAAAGGGCAACAAGAATTTTATCGGTATTGGTAAAGAGCGGCTCGCTGTCGCCTTTTTTTATGCCTTTTTCTACCTGACGGCTAAAAAAATCGAGGTAGCAGTCGGGGCAAAAAGCGGCGTTATGGCTGGGCAAAGAGGCTACGGCTGGAGCCTTGCAACGGGTGCATTTCATTGGTCTTGAACCTTTGTAAGAAAAAGAGATTACACGCTTTGGCTAATCGTAGTTAAATTTTATACAGTTATTTTAACTTGAACCCACGAAACATAAACTTAATTGGCGCAAAAATTTAAAAAATAAAATGTTTGAGTTAACTTTACGCACAGTTACTTGAGCCGTAAAGTTCATAAGAACAAGCGCTGTAAAAAACAAGGGTATTACTAGTACAGCCACCTAAAAAAGTCTAAAAGCTAGTTATGAGAGTGAAAAAACAATATTAGCCGCTTGAGGTAACTTTGCGCACAGTTATTACATCGCCGCTAGCAAGTTTTAGATCGGGCGTAAGCAGGGTGCGCTTGCCACCTGCGTCATCTCGAATCACTAGGCAGGCGGTGTGCCGCAAGCTTAAGCGATTAAGCAACTGAAGCACGGTTTTGGGGCGTGGCACTTCGTTTACTGTATTTGCTGGTTCCAGCCGCAAGGTTATGGTGGCCTCTTTAAATTCCCTTGGGGTAGTGGTGGGGTCTAGGCCTAGGGCGGTGGGCGTTTCTTTAGTTTTAATTTGCGTAGGTACAGGTTCTAGCCCTTGTGTCGCTTCCACCAAAATATTGGCTGGCTCCTGCCGTTCGTTAGTATCTGTTAAAAGCGTCACTGCTTCTTGCTGCATTTCCATGCTAGCCTCTTTAGTTTTCATCACGTTTAGTTTTCATCACGGTATTGCTTCGTTCCATCTGTATAGGCTCTTTAGTTTTCATCTAAAACCCTTTTATTTGTTGCTTTTAGGGTATCAGATTTAAGTTGCCCGCAAGCTGCCTGAATATCTTGCCCTTTGCTCTTGCGCAGTATGGCGGTAATGCCCAAGCGCCACAGCTCTTGCTCAAAGCTTAAAATTTCCCTCTGGCTAGGGGCGCGGTAGGGCGAATCATCAACAGGGTTGTAAGCAATCAGGTTTACTTTAGCGCCAAGGTTCTTGGTAATTTTGGCTAGGGCACGGGCATCGGCAATAGAATCGTTAACGCCGCCCAAAAGCAGGTATTCAAAGGTAATATGCTCACGGGCTGCGGTGGGGTATTCACGCAGGCTAGCCAGCAATTCGTTTAAAGGCCACTTGGCGGCTGCCGGCATAAGGCGGGCACGCAATTCTTGGTTGGCGGCGTGTAGCGAAATTGCCAAAAAAGCGTTGCCGCTTTCGCCCAGTTCACGCAGGCCATTTTTTATGCCGCAGGTGGAAACCGTAATGCGGCGGCGTGAAAAATTAAGGCCAGAGGTAGAACTTAAAGCCTCGAGCGAAGCCATAAGATTCTTAAAATTCATGAGTGGCTCGCCCATGCCCATAAACACTAAATTCTTAAGCAAAGTTCCGTTAGTGTCGCCAAGGTAGCTGCGCCCCACCAGCACCTGCCCCAAAATTTCGGCTTGGCTCATGTTGCGGGTAAAACCCATGCTGCCAGTGCTGCAAAAGGTGCAGCCCATGGCGCAGCCCACCTGGGTAGATAGGCATTGGGTCATGCGGGGTTCGCCCGTGCGTGATTCGCTGGGTATAAGCACGGTTTCTATAAGTTCACCGTCGGCAAGACGCAGTAGCAGTTTAACGGTTCCGTCGCTACTTTTAGATTCACGGGCAATTTGGGGCCAACAGATTTCGGCTCGCTCCGCTAGGCACAAGCGAAAATCTTTAGCAACGTTGGTCATATCATCAAAACTGCGAGCGCTTTTTTGCCAAAGCCACTCCCAGACCTGCTGCGCGCGGAATTTTTTTTCGCCCAGCTCGCCCACAATAAAGTCGTTAAGTTCAGTGCGGGTAAGGTTTAGTATATTTAGCTTAGTTTTAAACATAAGCACTTTTTGCCAGATATTTTGCGGCAAGTCCACAAGCATCGTGCGCAACAAAAAATCTAAGCCTAAATAGCTTAAGAATGCTTTTTGCGCATTTTTTTAAGCCACAAGCAATTTTTGAGCTACAAGCAATTTTTTGAGCTACAAGCAGCGTGCGCAACAAAAAATCCGGCGCGAACCGGATTTTTTTATATGTATGTAAGCTGGCAATACACTAGAAATAATAACGAAAGCCCACTGCAAAATCGGCCAGATCCACATCTAATTTAGTTTTAAATGCCCCATCGCCAAACTCTATCTCATGCCCAAGTGCCCACAGGTAGCGAGCGCTGGCATCTAAAGAAAATTTTTCAGATATTTTAAATTCCACCCCGCCGCCAAGGCCAAGTTGGCCGCCACCTGAAAGGCCTTTTTTGGTATATATAGTCCCACCAGAGCTAACAGCCACAGCATCGTAGCTAACTAGGCTTAAACCTGCGCTAGCTCCAACATACGGAATGAGCACATCGTTAACCGGAAAATCTAAATAGCCGTTTATAAGGGTAGAATTGTGAAAACCAACTTTGGAGTTCATGGCAATATTATTAGGGTAGTGATCAAGCTCTTTAGAGCCAAAGCGCATGGTGTTTTCAAACTCAAGGCGGAAGTTTATGGCACTTTCGCTCTTATATTTTTTGCCAAAAACAAAGCCAATACCGCTTTGGGTAAAGCTTTCTTCAACGGTGGTATATTCGCCGAATCTATCTTCAGGTGTGGACCCAGCAGACACATTTGATATTACACCCTTAATGCCAAAGTAACTGTCTTTAGCTTGAGCAGAGGCAGAAAAAATTAATGTTCCGATTAAACAAAATACCAGAAAAATACGTTTCATAATAATCCTTTTTTGTTTGGTATATAATAAAATAAGCTAAACTACATGCTAACGTATAATAGGTCTAACGTATAATAAATTGATTAAATGATGTCAAATTGTAGCAACTAGATACTAAGGAGTTGCCCATATGCAATAATCTAAAAATAATAGCGAAAGCCCAAATTAAGATTCAGGCTTTCAGATTCAAATTTAAGCGTGGCTGGGGCAAGAACTATAGAAGAGGTGCGGTCACTTTTAAGGTAGCGCAGGCTAAGGTCAATAGAAGTGCGCTTGCCAACGGGAAAGGCCACCCCGCAGCCCAAACCATATTGCAGGCGAACAAACTGCTGGCTTTCAGAATAATCGGCAGAGCTAAGTGGAAGCCCTCGGTTAAAAGTTAGGTTAGCTTTGGCGGGCATGTAGCTTAGGCCTATAGTTGCGCCAATATATGGCCTAAAAGGCAAAAAATCTTTTGGTGGCTCAAGCCAAATATTTAGGTTTTGCGTTAGCACCATTGGAACATCAACTTCGGCATTTACAGTAATAGAATTAACAGGACCTTGCACTGGGTATTGCCCAGTGGCATTAATGCTTCCGCCTTGCAGCAGTGTGGTTTCAAGCTCTGCTCGCACAGGAATGTTCCCTGCCCAATTAAAGTCAATTCCATAAAAAACAGAAACTCCAAAAGCTCGCGATGTTTTGCTACTTTTCAAAGCGACTTTCTGCGGCTGGTAAAAAGGCAGATTGGTAATGTCTACTTTTAGATTTTTTAGCTGAAAATTTGAGGCCAACAAGTTTGCACCCCAATAAAGCCCCGCTGGCTCGGCTGCTTTGGGAAATATACAAATAAAAACCGCCAGAAAAGCGCAGATTAGTTTCATGTGGGTTCTTTAAGGGGTTAAAGTGCAATACCAATCGAAGGAGTTCTGTAATAGAGTTAGGTTAGCAATATCAATCGAATTTTGCATTATTTTTTGTGCAAGATCAATTGCCTGCTGTTTGAGCCAAGCTCAATGGCCTATTAGGGTATAGGCATAAAGACGCAAGGCGTAATAGCAAGGCTACTCTTGGCAAACGGCTTGTGCTGTGCTAAACTTTTTAAGAACAACATTGCTCCTTAGGCGCGGCACTTTAGCTGCGCCTAAAATATTACGCAATATTCAGGGGTTAAGAATGATTGATGCAGATAAAGAGTTAATCAGAAAAAAAATTTTATCCGAGGTGGAACGGCTTAAGCAAGATGTAGAGCGCCTAAGCGAACTTACCGACCCTAGTGCACTTGATGACCTAGATGAAGTGGCGCGCATGGACGCAATAGTTAGCAAAAGCGTGCATGCTGCAAATTTGGCCTCGGCTAAGCAGCGCATCACTAAGCTGGAATATGCTCTTAAGCGGCTTTGCGATCATTCTGAATTTGGCTATTGCAGTGAATGCGGCGAGGCAATTCCCATGCCTCGTCTTATGTCTATGCCTGAAACCCTGCGCTGCGTGCACTGCGCCGAATAACCTAAAGGAATAGCCAATGAATAGCAGTGTTTATGCTGGGCGGCGTGAAAAACTCCGCGCGCTTCTTAAAGAAAAAAAACTAGCCGCCATGTTAGTTACACTCGACGCCAACCGCTATTATTTAAGCGGTTTTGAACTGCGGGATCACCAAACCAACGAAAGCTCTGGTTGCTTAATTATAGGCGCAGATGGCAAAGATTGGCTTTGCACCGACCCTCGCTACGAGGAAGGCGCCAAGCGTATTTGGGATAATAGCCTAATTTTTATATATGGCGGTGTGGCCTTGGCTGCGGGGCAAATAAACTTGCTGCTTAAAGATAAATTTAAGGGCACGTTGGGCTTTGAGCCTAATTGCATTAGCCACGGCTTTTATACATCTCTTGCGGCAGGCCTAAGCACTGCTTCGGCTGATGGCCTTGTGGAGAGCCTGCGTATTATTAAAGATGCAGAGGAAATTGCCCGCATGGAAGCCTCCATGGCTTTGAACCACAAGCTTATGGAATGGGTACCAGGTGTGCTTTCGTATGGGCGCAGTGAGCGGCAAATAGCTTGGGATATTGAGCAGTTTTACCGCAACAACGGGGCCAGCGAATTATCTTTTGACACCATCGTGGGCATAAACTCCAATGCCGCCTTGCCGCATGCCATTCCTAGTGATGATAGCATTAAAGAAAACTGCTGCGTGCTGGTGGATTGTGGCTGCCGTCTTAACGATTATTGCTCTGACCAAACACGCACTTTTTGGGTGGGCGATAATCCATCGGACTCTTTTAGGCGTACACTAGACGAGGTTAAAGAGGCTCAGCGCCTTGCCATAGCTGCGGTTCGCCCTGGTGCAATTTGCCGTGATGTTTATGCTGTGGCTTGGAATTATTTTGATAAACTTGGCGTTGCCAAGCACTTTAACCACGGCCTAGGGCATGGCATTGGCCTGCAAACGCACGAACCAGCTAGCTTTAACCCCAAAAATGAAACAGTGCTGCGGTCTGGTATGATTATGAGCGTGGAACCTGGCCTTTACTACCCCGAATGGGGCGGGGTGCGTTGGGAGTATTTGGTGCTGGTTACCGACGACGGTTGCAAGATTCTGTAGCTTTGTTTTGCGCATTTTTACGCTAGCTTTTAACCCAAAGGATTTTTTGTGCGCATAGCTGTTTTAGCCTCTGGCGCTGGGTCTAATCTTAAGACTATTCTTGATTATGCTGCGGCTGGGCGGTTGGGGGTTAGCCCTGTGCTGGTGCTTTCAAACAAGCCCGATTGCGGAGCGCTAAACCACGCCCACAGGCATAATATTCCGGTGTGGGCCAAGGCGCATCAGGGCATTACTCGTGAAGAATTTGATGCGCAAATGGTCACTGCCATACGCGCGGCGGGAGCCGAAGCAATTATTTTGGCAGGTTACATGCGCATTTTAAGCAGTTCTTTCATTAAAGCTTTTTCTGGCAAAATTCTGAA
>JAHDVE020007900.1:0-33567 GCA_022606495.2 Halesus radiatus | reverse complement strand
AATTACATTTGAGTTGAGATGATTTTGACAATTATTGCTTACTCAAATCCCGCTGAGCTTTTGGTCTCGGAAGAGTTCGATACAGGGTGATTAATTAGTGTAAATGTCAGTGCATGGGAGCTAATTAATTACATTTGAGTTGAGATGATTTTGACAATTATTGCTTACTCAAATCCCGCTGAGCTTTTGTTCTCGGAAGAGTTCGATACAGGGTGATTAATTAGTGTAAATGTCAGTGCATGGGAGCTAATTAATTACATTTGAGTTGAGATGATTTTGACAATTATTGCTTACTCAAATCCCGCTGAGCTTTTGTTCTCGGAAGAGTTCGATACAGGGTGATTAATTAGTGTAAATGTCAGTGCATGGGAGCTAATTAATTACATTTGAGTTGAGATGATTTTGACAATTATTGCTTACTCAAATCCCGCTGAGCTTTTGTTCTCGGAAGCGTTACATTGGTACTCCGTTATATCAGAGCAAACTATTTCATAACCTGACTTTGGGAGTTTCGTGAAGAATCTTTACCAAAAATAATTATTCTTTGGAACCTAACCTAACTTAACCGTGACAGAAATTTATGAGCTGACTGATTTGAATAATGCATGGATTTTCCGCATCTTAATAAAATACGTTAAAATAATTCATATCCTTTGGGCATGAAATCTTCTATACGAATGTATTATAAAAACGCAAGAGAGATAGGTGTTTACCATGAGAGGGGTTTTAAACCCAGAACATTGGATCTCCGAGTATACGAGTATACGTGCTGTTACCGCTGAGCCAAATTCGATATAACGATATACAATAACGATGTATCTGAAAAAATATTAGCAATTTTCTTATTTTTCCGCTAGGGGTATCCAGCTTATTGGTTTAATCATTAAAAGAATAATCACAAAAATTCATCAAATGATTAATTTTATCATGAATTTCCAAAACTTATATCTAAATTTAATTAATATGGTGATTATTAGATATATATATTAAGTAAAATAACGTTCCTTCTAATTTTCTAACTGATACATATCTGTGGTATTTTGGAATAACTTAATAACATTTTTCCCCAAAATTCAACAGTTTTGTTTCTTTCTAAAATAATGTATAATCCATAAAGAACGTTCAACAAGCTACAAACAAGTGCATTTCTATTCATAAAGCACGTAAGACTCGGAACTTAAATCTCAATAACAATACATCACTCGAAGAAACACAATAGCACAAGAGAGGAACTAAATTTCCGGAGCTCAAAATATCTACATGCATTCAAGACAGAATTTCCTTCTAGAGAATTTAACGATACTAGCTTATATTCAGCAGTATGCTAAACTAGACCATATCGCTTGAAACTGGCCTACTTTTACCAGAATAAAATCAGAATTTCCTCAATGTTTTAACTTGCCAGGCTAGTGGGAAGGAGTATAAGATAACTTCTTTATCTCTGCGATGGAATTTCCGTGCATCAAAGTACAGATAAACCTCTGTTTTTGCTTGTTTTATGC
Source organism: Halesus radiatus (assembly GCA_022606495.2). NCBI lineage: Eukaryota > Metazoa > Arthropoda > Insecta > Trichoptera > Limnephilidae > Halesus > Halesus radiatus. The sequence continues at coordinate 32,065 of JAHDVE020007900.1, read as the reverse complement.
TACGGATTAACATGGAAAATAAATCTATCGTGTTTCTTTTTAATTTCATTTAGTTAACATGGTAACCGGGACAAACAGAGTAAGATAACGCAAAACATAATAAAATAGAGCATGATCAAACAGAGCATGATTAATCAGAAAATTTATATAATGAACAATTATGAGATAGACCGTGGTTAAAACAGAACAGTGATAAAAACAGAACAGTGAAAAACGGGACAATATATATTTTTAAATTATGTAACTCAATACAATTTACTTATTTATTAAATCAATAATAATTACTTTCTTTAAGACCACTATATTTAATATTAAATACATTCATGTTTCAGGAGCAATTCCCTCGTCAGGACAAACAATTTACCTACTAAAAATTATGACAATTACAGAGAAATAATAAGAAAATAGAACAAATTAAAAACACTAACAAATATTTAAAATTAGTGATGAAAGCAGGTAAGTAATCAATTAAAAGGGTAAAAGTGATTATTAATTTTAAAAATATGTATTAGAAATTTAAAAACGATTTTTTTTTATATTAATATAAATAAAACAAATAAAATTGCAAGGCATAAAAAATAAAATAATAATACGTATAATTTCTTCAAATGATTGATAACTTTGTGACGTCATTATTAATTATATAATTAAAAATACACTTTGTATATACCACTTTAATTAAAATATCTAAATATTTCTACATGTTTCGATAGCAATGCTGTCATCTTCAGGAATTACATTAATTTATTCCTGATTCATTTATTTATTCATTTATTTTTATTCATTTATTTATTCATTGTATTAATTTATTCCTGAAGATGATAGCATTGCTGTCGAAACATGTAGAAATATTTTAATTAAAGTGGTGTATACAAAGTGTATTTTTAATTATATAATTAATAATACGTAGTTATTATTGTGAAAATAAATTTAAAAGATAACTATGTTTTTAAAATTTTTGATTATTAATAATATTTAGTTGAATATTAACACTTTTTCTAATTTCTAAAATTTCAAATTTATCTAATTGTAAAACAGTTGTTTTTGTACGTAAAAAATTTAAATCTTTAGTCACAAGAATGATTTGTTTCCAAAATATGGTTGGCAAATTCATTATAATTAATATTACTTAAACACCATAACTCTAGTATTAAAAAATTTTGAAATCAATTATTTATTATTTATTTGGGGCCTAGTGTGCTTTTACATGAAAATCATATAATACAGCTGTATTAACTATTTATTGTAGTAACATTGGTAGAGCAAGTATAAGGTATTGAGTTAAACAGATGTGAAATTACAAAAAAACATACGCCTTAAAGATAAAAATCAAATTAGCAAATTAAATATGTAACCATTGTAAAATATAAAATTAAAAAGAAATGGATAGTTAAATATTTATGCAAAATAACATAAAAACAAATTTATTCAAATGTAAAAATATTTCCTATTTTTTTATGTTCTAACATTCAAATCTATATTTAGCTTTACGCACCGATTTCTTCTTAGTATCTTCAACCTTATTTATAAAAAGGTTATTCGTATTTCCACCTTTTGAAAATAACCCCAAGAATTGAGCTTTGCAATAATTCTTTAAAATCCTACAAATAAAATATGTTCATAAAAGCTACATCACGTTTAACAAGGTACGTGATGCAGTATGCAAAAGTTCAGTATATTTACGGTTGACCCGGTTCCCTAAGCCCCGAGCTTTCTTGCTAACGTCGCGTCGTTTCTCAATACTAATGTGTTTATAAGCACCCGGTGGCGGTGGTTTCCATCCCAAGACAAAGGGTAAACCCAGGAGAATTTTCAATATTTATTTTCCACATTTTCTGAAATGACAGTCGTGAAAATGCAAGACTTTCTTTTGAATGTGAGGCGGGATGAGGTTGGAACAGAAATGGAAAGGAAATTGTGAAATTGGGAGGTACCAGACACTTCAAATCTATTTTTTAAATCTCTATTAATATATTTTACGTAAAAATTCGATCAGGGCAATATTGGTTTACGTATCTTTTACTGAGATCGAAAAAAATATACGTTTTTCTAGTCGATCTATCAACGTCGCAATTGAATACACGAATAGATGTTGGGATTATGTTACAAAATGAAAGTTTTGAGTAAATTGTGGTAAAAGTTTTTGAAAGAAATTTTATTGTAATTTTTTATCAGTTTAGTATAATTTAAGTTTTTATAGGTCTAAGTGATTACTAAGGATCAAACCATTTTCCTTAGTAACGACTATTTCGTAAAATACATGAATTTGGTTGTTTTTTTTTTATAATAATCTCGGGATTTTTTTTTTAATAAAGTTATGAATTAGTACATTTTTGCTAGTCATTTGGATGCTATAATTGATTTGACAGCGATCAACGATCTCAAAACAAATAAACAAAAAACATTCATTTGAAAATTTTATTTCGTGCCGAACATATATTTTTTTTAAATATATTTAAATAAAGAAGTTCTTATCTAGATAAGAACAATGTTGAAAATATTCTATCCAAATAAACCTTCTTCTTTTGAAAATCTAATCTGTGGCTAACCAGAGTGGTATAACTATGGACTGATCTAAATAAAACATGGCGGGTTCATGCTTTTCATACTAACTTAAAGACGTTATGGCAACAGTTTTACATATTGAATTTTATTCAAACTACTATCTAAACCTTGCCGGCACTAATAAGAACAAACTGAGCTATTTTCAGGAAAAACGGTAATAATCAGAGTAATTTCCGAGAAAATTGAGGACGGACAAATATTCATTTATATATATGGAGATAGGTGTACATAACACCTTCATTCATTAAATAAAATAGCAATATTAAAACAAATTAGTTTGTAAAAGGGAGATTTACTGACGAAACATTCTACATAACAAGGTGTATCTTGTGTGCATAAGCTCAGTGGCTGAGTTGGCATCGCGTTTAGGTCTCACGCAGGCGTCGTGATTTCAATTCCTCGGCTGGCTAAGTCCCCGTTACGACACAAGCAACATCTTCCGCTAACTGTGATGGTAGTAGGAGATTTTCAAATATTGTCGAGTTATTCGTAACCAAGGAATAATTTGTAAATTTAATTTTTTTTCATGGAATAGTAAGACTTTCTTTAAAAAAAAAAAGCTGCTCAGGGAGGATATTTTTCATTTGAGAGAGTTCCAAAGTACTCTGATATATGGGTATAATAATATCTTTATTGAATTAATCAGAGTTAAAGTTAGGTTATATGATAGATAGGTAAAAAAAATTCATCCACTCATGTCTTCAATTATAAATCAAAGTTCCCTGCTTTAGCTTTTACCAAAATCAAACTGTTGTTATAGTTGTACGAAAATTCGCAGAAAAAGATTTAACAATTTAAGTTCCTGGAATCGTAACCACAATATTCAGATCCTGGCGGAAGTTTTCTGAACTGTTTGCTGGCCTTGTCAATAAAACAGGGCGCTTATCTGAATAATTCTACTTATTATTATTTACCTATTTTTAAGATTACGTACTTATTACTATTTACATAATTTTATTTACTTATTATTGTTAACCTATTTTTATTTTTATCATTATGTAATTATTACTATTTATTTATTAATATTTGCTTAATATGTAATGACTATAATTATGTCCTTATTACAATTTACTGATTATTATTTAGTTATTATTAGTATTTAATTATTATTAATATTTACTAATTATTATTTAATTATAAGTATTTAATTTTCATTATTTCTTTACTATTATTTACTTATTTTTATTAATGTATTATTATTTAGTTATTACTATTTACTGATTATTATTAAATATGAAAGCCGCTCATCTCAAAACAGGATTGTTCTAGTGAGATGAGTGGCTAATGTTTTTTGTTTTTATATTTAAATTTAAAAATAAATAAATAAAATTCGGTCCCGATAAACTCTGCCTTTTTTTCTGAACCTAACCCAACTTTTCTTAAAAAAAACAGTTACAATTCTATCGATAGCTTCCATTTAAATAGTGATGATATTTCCTATGCAATAAATGATGATGTTCGTAAAGTATTTATGCCATGATCCCGAAATGTAATATTCAATTAAAAGTGTATAATGAGTAATAATGAACTCCATTTATGATTTACACCCATGATTTATAATAATACTGTGATAATTAAACCGCTTCTTTGAAAATTAATTAATTATCATTGACGTAGAATCAAAATCGCAGTTAAGTAAAATGTTCTTTATAAGGAAGATTCCTTATCTATTTCCTTAGGCTTAAAGACTTCTTATTAACTACAGAATTCCGGAGAGACATAGTAAAAAATCCCAAACAGAATGGTAAGAGATTATTTGAAAACACAAATAAATTAAATATCTTCAAGTGACACAAGATTTTGAACAAAAACTTTTAAAAACAATTATATTATATTATAATGCATTGTAATACATTTTTATTTTATTTTTAAATAGCACAAATACGCCTTTTAACGCGGTTTTACCTTTGTAAAAAGGTACCTACATCAATAAATAGAAATGACATTTTTTGTCAATAATTCTAAAAGTGACGTTCTCCGTCGTGATTAAACTATGCCAACTGTAGAGGTAGGTCATTCCACTTATTTTACGAACTCAGTTCCAAATCCGGGTTCAGCCACACGGACTCGATTCCTCGGACTCGGTCCTCTGCTCCTTTCGGTTCGCTCGGCTCCACCGTACCGGAAGCAAACATCGTTCATATTACACTATTGAATAGTTTCTAACTCCAATAGAAAACCTTAGTTGTTCCTTGAGTGTGAGTTCGGAACGAGTGAATCCAGATTTGCAAACTTCGGAATCGGATTCATTGAACTAGTCCGGCCGGAACGACTCTCGCCTATGCCGTAAATTGCCAAGCTTTGTGAACTACCGTGCCGAAAATGTCAACATCTATATAATGTTTAATAATGTTTACTAACTAATAATGTTTGAAGTAAATAATAATTTAATTGATAACTTACTTAATATTGACTTTTTCTCTTATTAAAACCGCAAATATTGACATTTTTTAATGTCGTTAGCTGAATTCAGTTGTCAATTTTGTGGATATAGTTACTTCATATAGTTAGTTCATGTATAACACAATATTATAATACTATTTATGTTTATGGTTTATTTAAATTATAATTTAAGTTGTTTATTTAATCTCATATACTATATGTACCTTGTTTCTTAAACTACGTTACCATAACTGTCGCTAAATGGCGCTGTACAGCAACCCATACATGGGTAATCTTTCTCAATTGAGTTGGGTAGTTTTTTTTTATACAAATGTGCTCTATTTGGAATTAGTTTTTAAGATTCATCTGTATTTTTAAATACATTACGTGATTATGTTAAATTAGATAACATTCCAGTAAGACTTTCAGCAGTCGAATTAATACCTATTATAATTTCGATGCCTTTTGTATGTTGACTTTTAACATTAAGATTTTATATTTTTAATCATTGAAGAAAATATCAACAACGCTCCGAATGAAACATGAAACCGAAAAGACATAGAAAAGATAATGATAGCAGTTGGGACTCGAACCCAGGACCTCATGGTCTATCCGAGACCGTGCGCTCTAGTCCACTGAGCTACGGCTACCCCAATCCGTCGCGTCATTTGTATCGGTATCATACGTCGATTTCTAAGGACTGTTAATACCATCTTCAATTAATTCTCATATATTTTTGACTGCTACCTTTATGCATATATTTTAATAAAATGATTTGCACTCACTTAGGTCTTGACTTCTGGATTGCACGGACACGCGCAAGAGATAATTTCAAAAGAAAACTCAAGAAATAAGGTCTCTGAAGATGGACAGTGTGATTTGTCCGAAATGTCAGGAGTGAAAAAGTCCGGCGAAGGACAACATTACGCGGGTGAACCGAGAAAATTATTCTACATCATACCCGTGAAAATCTCAATAATAAATCATAATAATACTTGGACGATTTATATAGCGCCGTTTTTGTGAAAAATCACCTCAAGGGCGCTGTACAAATACTACTTGCTAGGGTTTATCTTATTATGTACTTATAGAGAAAACATACTTACCTGGTAGGGCACTCCAGATTAAAACTTAATTAAATTACAATGTTTTGGGCTGAGATGGTATGACTTGACTAATGATGGCTGCACGCGCAGGACACATATATTCGAAAAACTGAACAATTCATGGATATGACTGTCCGAAGAGATGAGTTTTGTTATATTGAACTTCCATTATTTTTAGAGTTTTTTTATTAAAATTGGTCCGCAACTCCGACTATATGACTACAAGATTCTACTTGAATTTATTTGGAATTGTCAGATAGTGTCTCGGATATAAGAATCCAATTTTTTTTAATGGGACCTTTGTTGACTTTTAGTTGAGGTTTAGGAATATTTTTTTATTTTATTGGAATAGTATTTTTTTATTTGATTACTAGCTGATGTATACCTGGCCTTGTTCGGGATTTTTCACTTGACATTAGGGTGCGATAATTAATTTGACAGTGAAAGTAACTATTTCCAAATAAAAAACATTCATTTGAATATTTAATTTCATTCCAAACGTTTATTTTTTCAAAATATATCTAAACCATAAAGTTCTTAAGTATACCTACTCGTGTTTTCCATTTTGAATACATTCTACCCAAAAAAACCTTCTTCTTTTGAATATGCAATCTTTGGCTAACCAGAGTGACATAAGCTAGACTAAATAAAAATAAAATCTGGCGGGTTCAATGTTTTTCATACTAATTTTAAAACGTTATAGCAACATTTTTACATGTTGGATTTCATGCAAACTACTTTCTAAACCTTCCCGGCACTAATAAAAAAAAACTGTGCTATTTTCAGCGAAACCGGTAGAGTAATTTTCGAGAACATCGAGGACAAACAAACCAACTTGATTGATTGATTTTTATATATACTCGTTCATATAAGCTTCAGTAAGTTATTCCAAAAAAAAATAAGATATCGCTGGAAAATTTGAATGTAAGAATAAAAGTCAATAGACTGTGAGTAACACATTGAATTATCTCGGATTACAGGTAATGACGAATAGAGACTGGACAACCTTACGCACTCTTATATGCCTATTTTTGTCCCTTTTTCGTAGTGACTGTCTCATAACGTCAGTCATGCGTTCGTTAAGCTCGCTTTGTTTTCTTACAACTTTATTATGTTTTTTTTATTCGTTTTACTGCTATGTAAAACACCGTAAAGTAATTCACTGCAACGCTGAGTCTTGCATAAAGTTTCATGGTAGAAATTATAGAGAAAGAATTGAAGAAAAAGTAAACTGATTGATCTCACGGTGGATATGAAAATGCCAATACTTAAGAATCTTAAACCATGAAAAACAAATTTCCAAAATATGAAATCTGAAAGATTGAAAGTTCAATGTTGCAAATGGATTTTTTTTTAGGATCTGTTTTAAAACCACTTGTGGACCGCATACATCAGTTGATTTATTTTAAGCAAAAACTTCAAACTTGTGACGGCAAGAAACTGAGAGATAACTTATATGTGGTTACTTTTATAGTTACAACTTTTGCAAATTATTTAAACGAGTAAAATTTGAACAAGCTTCGCGAAAAATATTATGAAAATAAATGGAAATCAAGTGCGGCATGTCCCAGAAAACACCGGACAGTAGAATACTTTATTCGAGTTATTTGTTTATTTATTCAAGAGTTTGATTTTTTTGTTGACAATGTTTTATGAGCTAAATGACTTAGTAAAGAATGCAAGGCTAATATATGCATAATGAGTAAGATTAATAAAAGGACGCTTAGATGGTTTGGGCATGTAGAGCGAAAGAATGAAGAAAGGAGGGTAAGGATAATATATGACGCGAATGTGAATGCAAGAAGAAGCTGGAGACGTCCTAGGAAGACATGGCACGATCAAGTAAATCAAATAATTGAGTCAAATTTCAGAAGTTGGAACAATAGGAAAGAGTGTATGAGACGTTGTATGAATGTGAATGAAGCAAGAAGTGTATGCCAAGATCGATTTTTTTGGCGGTCCGTCCTCTCTGCCTACCCCTGCGGAAAAAACGGCGTGATGGTTAGTTAGTGGTTAATGACTTGAGTTTATACACATGCGCTTTAACGACGATTATAGAGAAATTTCAAACTATGGTGTATTGAGTGTGTTGTAGAAGTACTAGCTCTAACCAGTGGAATTTGGTGTCATCTACACAAAACAAACCTACTTTATTGTTGAAGTTAGATTATTTATTCTTTATTTTATCTTTAATTTACAAATTGACAATTTTAATGATGTAACCCCAGATGTTGATACAGAAATTTTAATTGTGAGCGACTTGCGGATGTCATTAACGACTTTTTATTGTCCGCAGCGGAGCTTTTTGTGAAAGCTTTTTGAGAAAAGGCGTGTTTTAGTATAATAAGTGATATATCACATTAATTATCATGGCGTACTTGTGACAATAGTTGTTTTATAGGAAAAACAAAATATTTATAAAACGACGGTGAAAAATAAAATGTTTTGGTTACTTAATGAGTCTAGCTTTTGGACTGTTAAATTGTGGTGGAATTCCATACTTTTGGTTACTTGGTTATGGGGGGAAAACTAAACTAAACCTTTCGCCTGTTTTCTTGCAGGAATAGTCAGATAGTTTTGTTTATATTTCTTGTGCATTACCTATGTAACAATTTCAAGGCATTTTGCTTGAAGAGTTTTATTCACTATGTTCTTTTGTTACTTAATTTTATTATGGTGCTACCGGTTTCGACACTACACTGGCATTCACTGGCGTTCTTAAAACTAACTTGAATCAAACAAGTACATAAATAATTAGACATTACAGTGGGTAGGGTGGTAATATTTATGAATTCGATCGAAATTGAATTATTCGATTGTGGACTTTTCCTATTATCTAATATATTTGTTTGGTATTTGGGTAGCAACAGACAATTAGATAATTTTCTTACTGTCATTAATAATCTTCATCAAAACATAAAATTTACTTAGGAATATAATGATCACAACAATTTTAACTTTTTAGACTTAAACGTGGGTATGACTACTTGAAATTTTAAAACTAGAATCGGGAACATGAACTCTGTTTACGAAATAATAACTATATTGAGAATCATCCCCCCGTCTTATAAATCACCACTCCCACTACCCTCAAATAATAATGTCTAATTATGTTTGTACCTGCTTAATTTAAGTTAGTTTTAAGAACGCTAGTGAATCACAAGGATGTGTAATACTCTTCAAGCAAAATAGGCAGATAATTTTAAAGTCTCGGTACACACTCCTTGTTTCATTCATATTCAAACATCATCTCATACATACCCTTCTGTTATTCTGATTCTTTATATGACCCGACTTAATCGCCTGATGTATTCCTCGGTCGTTCCCGACTTAGTTTACCATTCACATTTACCTCATATATTCTCCTTAAAATACTTTCTTTATTCATTTGCTCTACATGCCCAAACCTAACCTTGATTATGAAGGGAAAATAAGTTAACCGTTGATTAAAGATAAAGTGCAAAGATTGCATCTGTCATTTGGATACTTAATCACCAATATTGACAAAAGCAAAAGCTAGCGTTAAATGTCCCTATTACATTATAATAGAAAGTATTATTATTGGATATTTTACATATGTCCATTTTTTGTGTAAAATCACCATATCGCTGTAACATGTGTTCATAGAATACATACAAATACTTTTATCAAAATCAAAGTTTGATTAAATAAATCGGATTTTTTTTAAATAAATTAAAACCCGCTTTTAATTTGTCATTCATTTTGTAAAGTATTGTCTTTTCTTTATGAGATTTTTTCATTAAACAAAAATCCGTTTTTAATTAAAATGCGATTGAAAAACCACTGCCCAAAGGCTTTCAAAAACGTGAATTTCCAAATGACGTAAATCATTAAAAACGCATTTCAAATTTTAATTCGTGAACGACAAAGGTAAATGGAATCGTGCTGTACCTGTCGAACGAATGCATTAATTTTTTATAATTGAACGGGAAGGTTTTATATTGGTACTAGCCGAAGTACCCGGCGTGGCCCGGGGTTATGAATGGCTTGGAGTAAAATTTTTAGGTTGTGATGTGTTACCCCTAACTCTACCCATAATTTTCTCTTATTTTGAACGTCAAGTGTGCAAACTTTCATTAAGTTCGGAATAAAACAGTAGATTTGTATAAAAAACGGACCACTCTTCTTTAAGTATATATAAAATAGAAGAATTACCGGATGAAAACATTAGTGTAATATTTTATTACTTTACAAAGAGATCTATGAAAATAAATTTATTTATATTTATATTAATCAAGGTTTAAAAATCCTATTTTTTTTTCAATGCTCCCAATACTCTTGTAAATGAATGCATTAGAATCGCGCTGGCGAAAAACCACTATTCAGAATCGAAGCGTTGCTTGATATTATTTAGTCGTATTTTATGTGCAGATCTGTCCAGCCAGGTACTTCCTCTTGCCCACCTCCTTCCCTTCCCTACTCCTTCTAGTCTTACCACATACACCGATTGGGGATTCTATGTATGTATGTGCTGTAAAGTATTAGTAATACGTCTAAGTTATATGTTATATAAAATAATTGTAAAGCGCCCTTGAGGTGATTTTCCTACGAAAACGGGGCTACAGAAGTAATCCAATTATTATTATTATTCATTATAATATACATTAAAAGAAAAAAAAACACTTTTATAACACCTCCATAGATATTACATGAACATATTGTACATTAAAAAAACTTGAAAAGGGGGTTTGCTTTTAAAATCAAGCAGTCAATGGTGAAAAACGGCTTCAAAGTTCCGTCAATATTACAGTTTTATCGATTTTCCTTCCACTTGTTGACGTTATATTCCATGTTAACGATGTTGATTTTATTCAAAGAACAAAGGGATTTTTTTCCTTTAGCTTGATTGACGCGTTGAACCGGTCGGTACACTGGGTACGTGGCAAATTGCAAAACCAAACCGGGATAAAAAAGCCAAAGCCGAACTCCAAGATTTTTCTTTTCCCAACCATGATTTCCGACGTTGAAAAAACTTTTCCATTTTCAGACGTTTTCGATAATTACTTTTTCTTAATTAAAAACATCATTGAATTTAGATTGTCATTCGCGTCAGACGCTTTGAAGGAGCAAGTAGGAATAATTAAAAACTCAATTAGAAATTAGATAGCTGCCTATTTGACAATTTGAGTTATTTTTACCTTGAAGTTTGTATTAAACGAATTCGAAAATAAACAAATACATAAATTTAAGGTGCATTTGTTTACGAATACAAAATTTTAATTTTCTATTGGATTATCTTATAAACAGCATTTTAATATTTATTTAATTAATAATTAGCTGATACGTTACCCGGCCCGCGTTTTTTTATTTCTAATAAAGTTATGAAGTTGTGAATTCTTGCTTGTCATTTGGGTGAATTTAATTAATTAATATTCTCTAAACAAAGAAAACAAGAAACTCTTATTTTATGCAATCTGTGGCTAACCAGAATGGTATATCTATGGGTTAACCTCAAAACAACATGGCGGGTTCAATGTTTTTCTTACTACTCTTAAAACGTTATAGTAACAGTTTTACATGTTGGATTTCATTAAAACTGCTCTCTTAATCTTCCCGGAGCTAGTAAGAACAAACTGTGCTATTTTCAGCGAAATCGATGCAGTAATTTTTGTGAAAATCGAAGACAGACATACAAACATTTACTTTATGTATAGACGTTGAAGATAATTTAAAAAAATCTCAAATGAAATATGAAACATAAACGACACAGAAATTTAAAAGGTTTCGGTCTATCCGGGACCTGCGCTCTAACCAATTGAGCTAATGCCGTCCCATTATTCTTCGTTAATTTTATTGATATCATACTTCAATTTAAGAACTTTTAATAATTTATTTTCGTATGCTATCTACCCATATTGACTGCAAGATTCTACCTGAATTTATTTGCATTAAAAATAATGTCTCGGATATACCCATCCGATTTTTATTTATACGGGACATCTACTGATTTTTTCTGCAGGTCTAGGTTTAATAACATATTTCATTTGAGATTTGTTAATATCATATTCAATGATTAAAATAATATAAAATGCCTTCCAAAATTTGACATCTTTAAATAATTTCACAAACTTGATTTTAATTGTTTTAATTTAATTAACATAAAATTAAAATGTACCACATTTATTCACCCGCTTTTGAAATATGTTTGACGTTATAAAACATCCAGTAATAATGATTTCTTTGGCAGTCAAACACTTCTTTATTACGATATTCTTTTAAGTAACCATAAACAATAAATCGGGTTTTAATAGCAAACTCTCGAACCGTAACCACTAATGGATTGGCGAAAGAAGGAACGTGAGGAGAATATTTCAAGTTTGTAAGCGAAAGTGAATGGAAAAAGAAGTTATAGACGACGGAGGAAGACACGGCACGTTCAGGTAAATCAAACAATACTAGAGTGGGTTAATGATTCCTACAAACAAATATAGACAAAGAACTTTAGATCACATGATTCCTAGCTGTTTAAATATGTTTTCCGCAGAAATATAAAAAAAATTACTAAAACTAAACAGTTAATAAATATATTGAAAATTTGGCTAGCTGAAAGAAGCTATTTGTTTTAGATAATTAGGAAATATTATTTTATGTACGGTTATTTTATTTTTTTGTATTTTTGTAGAAATATTTATGCTTTAGGTTTTTATTTTATTTTTTTGTATTCTTGTAGATATATTTATGCTTTAGGTTTTTATTTTATTTTTTTGTATTTTTGTAGAAATATTTATGCTTTAGGTTTTTATTTTATTTTTTTGTATTTTTGTAGAAATATTTATGCTTTAGGTTTTTATTTTATTTTTTGTATTTTTGTAGAAATATTTGTTCTTTAGGTTTTTATTTTTTTTTTGTATTTTTGTTGAAATATTTATGCTTTAGGTTTGTTAGATATGTTTTACTGATTTTAATTTATATAGATATAAATTATTATACAGCGCCCTTGAGGTGAGTTTTCACAAAAACGGCGCTATACAATTCATCCAATTATTATTTTTATAATTCTTATTATATGTATTTTGCAACCTTATCTGTAAATTTTGAGTTTTGAATAACAAGCTTCCGTTAGACAAACTACAAAAATTAGTTTATCCGGACTTTTTGCATTATAATTTTTTTTTTTAATGTTTTAAATTAATTAAAAAAAATAAATAAAAAAAGAGTCGGGTAATATTAAAAATCAGAATATATATGAATGTGAATGAAGCAAATAATATATATCAATACAGAGATATGTGGGGTGGAAATAGTGTGATAGTTAGTTGTTAAACGTTAAGGATAAACGATAAATTATTCGTGCTCACAGAAGGTAAAATATAAGTTTAAATCCCAGACGAAACTTATAAAAATACTGAATATCAGTGTTACAATAATATATTGTACTTTTATAAATTTCTCTATGAACTTGATCTTTAAATCTACAATAATAATTTATTCCATTTCGTATTCCGTGTATACACCGGCCAACAAACAAATCATTTCAATATTTAAAAACATTACGTGATAAAAGTGTTTTTTTTTCAAAAAACTGCAAATTAGCTCCATCTTAGAGCGCGTATTACGTTTTTTTACCCTTAAATGATTCATTGTTAAATGATTATTATTATTAACTACATTCCATTTGTATTTTCTTTTTAAGAAAATAAATTTGATACTATTAATATTAAGTTCTGCAAGTAATTTAATTTTCATGATTGTGACAGCTGTTTCGGCGTTAAAAACCATTTTCAAGCTCTGGTTGGGCCATATTGCGACGACTTATTTGATTTTGTTTACCGTCGCCCAATTTTAATTTTTATACTATTTAAAATAATTTAATAATACGTTCGGCAAAGACCGATTTATTCAAATAATTCTCTATCAAAGTTCTCTGTTCTGTGAGGTACTTACAGTTTAAATCTGTTTTCCCTGCCTTTAATGGTGGCAGGTTTTTCTTAATTGTTTTATAATGACGTGATTGCTGTTAAGGCCATGAATTTGAATGTATTGTTAATTATTGAATTATTGTTTTATTTTGCGAAAATACTAAGAAGTGGTGAATAGCTAATTTTTCTTATTTTATTTATTAACTTTACTTGGGATTAGAAGTAGTCAGATTCATTCGCAGTAAATTCAGAATGGTTCACCTAGTCTTGTGAAGTTCTTCATTTAATACATTCTTTTAATTTATAAAAAATAATAATAATAATAAATAAAAAGAAAGGATTTTTTCGCATCTCAAACTGTGTTTGGGTAGGAAATAGCGTATTTAAAATTAAACTAAACACGAAAATAACATAGGAATTATAGGAACTTCTGACTAGTATCTCGCAGTGACTTGACTAACTAGCGCCCTGCGGACATACTAGATATCGACGGACCAGACGAGTAGTGAACCACAGCCGAATACGCAATACATGTCTCTTAATTCCGTGATTTGGGGAACATGAACTGCAAAAGCGAATATGCGCTGCTAGGAATTACTGACTAACTGAATAGAGGGGTATGCCCCTACGGACTAGTGCGGACGATAACGTATGGGTTTTATGGATTGCGGTGCCGAATTCTATATGTTAGGCGACTTTGCAATGACGCCCATATGTCGACATAAACGCCCATGGCATCTACGTTAAGTAATAAAGAATGAAGCCCGTGTTAAATTAAGAATCAGATCAGGTGTATCACGAGATCGGATTTATTTATTTAATTCATTCATTCAATTTCGTTCATGTCTACTTGCGATCATTAGTTCGTTTGTTGATCTCTAGTTGCTCTAGAAAATTTAATCTAAGATCCTTTATTTTCATATGCAAGGGCTTATAAAATCGTGTAAGGGTTTATTAAATAAAGTTAGTGTTTAGCGAGTATCTAGAAATATGTGTCCATCAAAATAATGTAGTCATCTAATTAAAAACACCGTTCAAACAGTCGTTTGAAGTTTACCCTTTAATAATAACGATGTCGCTATCGCTCTGGAAACACCTGAAATATCTCCTAGCCACGCCGGGTAAGCTGACCATAAACTAAGAACAATGACGTCACTAAGGTTGACAGATAATTACTAACCCTTATTATTCTACCCCTTCTCCAAGGCTCTGTTTTAAATATAAATATAGAGCCTCAGTACCGGCAGGCGAAGTGGAGGCTTAATCTAGTGAACAGTTGGCTAAATATAGTTTACCTACCCCTCCGTGGTTGATATTATCTCTTTTCCCTTCGCTCGTCCTTCACGCTTCGTTCTTCGACTGGCACTTCTGATTTAACTTTGATATGGTGCGACGTTTCAGTAATTTGATCCTTACCTTCCCGACAGTATATTTGGGTAAATATCGTATACATAAATTGTTATAATTCATCTTATATCTTATTATTTAACACTCATTTGAAAATTTAATCATTTATTTTCTCAAAACATATCTAAATAATTTAGTAGTTAGTACCTGTATTTTCCATTTGGAAAATATTCTACCCAAACAAACCTTCTTATTTTGAACATGTAATTTATAGCTAATCAGAGTGGCATATCTACGGGATAACCCCAATACAACATTACGGGTTCAATATTTTTCATACTAATTTTAAAATGTTAAAGCAACAGTTTTAAATATTGGATTTCATTCCAACTACTCTCTAAACCTTCCCTGTACTCATAAGAACACACTGTTCTCTTTTCAGCGAAACCGGTGTAGTTATTTTCGGGAAAATTGAGGACAGACAGACAGACAAACATTCATTTTTATATATGTAAATTGTGGCTAAAGTTCAGAAGCAACCGTTTTCGTTTTTGATAAAAAAAACTATTATTGTGAAGTGCATTCGTATGGGGTTGTTTGAAGTAAAATAATGAATAAAAACCTCTCTATCATATTTCTGTAGAATGCTCCAGGAAAGCATTCCACTAATAATTATTTATTTTTATTTTTATTTTTTATTTATTTACTTATTACAAAAAAAATTACAAAATTATAACATAATACATGATATACATGATATTTTTTTTTTACTTCTTATTTTTCTACTCTCCATAAGTTGAGCTCCAGTAGCTCGTGGTTATGGGATGAGTATTTACAAACAAAAGATAAAATGAATACATAGTTAGAGTAGGTGATATGAAAAAAAAAATTAAAAACTTATTAAATAAATACAAACGTAAATCAATAAAACACTTTTAGACTAATAATAATAATTAACCAAATAGTAATTTATACGCAGATAGTACATTATTAGGGGTACAATATATCTTTATCTAAGTTCAGGGAATTAATTTACTTTTTAAATTGTTCATATTTCAAAGTATCGGTTATACAAATTTTGTTTTTAGATAATAATATATTGAACCATCTTATACCTAAATACAAATAGTGGTGCTGAGCCGTGGTCTTTCTTAACATTGGGATGGCTATTAATAGATAGAATTAAAATAAAGTTTGGTTATCTCATTTATTTATATGGGTTTCACATAAATGAATATCCACGAGTTATCTCTCATCTTGACTAAGTGAAAAAAAGTTACTGAAATGTGGTAAAAAATAATTTCAACAAAATAAATTATATTTTACGTTAAAAATCGTTTAATGAAGGGTGCACTCATATGGTGTTATGTTACGTTGATAAAAACAAATCTTTCCATCGAGCGATAATTTAATCACTTATCGCACGCCTGGTATTAGAATTAAATTATACGGTAGAAATAACAATACTGGGAAATAAATTACACATTCAGAAATATAAATTAGTGGGGGGATACACTGCATTGTAGCCCCTGAAACTATGGCATGTGTTTTATGACATATAGCATAGGTACTATGTTATCTCTGGGGATACTATATGGAGGGTTATTTTAGAGAAACGAACGGACATATAAGTATTTTTTTTATTTAATGTAAATCAAATTTAATAATGTTATTATTAAGTTCTGCAAGTATGTTTAGTTTTTATTATTGTGACAGCTATTTCAGCGCTCAAGGTTATTTTCAAACTGCAATTGGCAACCTTGCAGTTTTTAAATGGCCTTGAACGCTGAAACAGCTATAACAATAATAAAAACTAAAAATACTTGCAAAACTTAATAATAACATTGTTAGATTTGATTTACATTAAATAAAAAAAAAATATTGGAGTTCTACGAATTAAACACAAATAAAATTAATAAGGGTACATAAGTAATGGGAATTGAAAATATCTATATTGGTGAAAATAAATAAAAAAAAAGCACTCCGCAGACAAATTATTGATCATAAAAGTTAGATATCAACCGTTAACAAAAGTAGGGCAAGTGTTTGACGTATTTTTCGGCTGTACACCAAAGTAACCAGTTTTTCTGGAGAATATACCGTAGAAAATACAAGAGAAAAAGAACAAGCTTACGAACTTACATCCCTAATAAGAGATTTTTCCACATCCGTGAGTTCTTTTAGAAGTATCAGGATGCTCCAGACTAGTGGTAGCTGCCAATCTCAACACTTGTGAAAGAATATGTTTATTTGGGTTTCATTATTGATTTTTTTTTCAAGTGGGAATTACAAATAAATAAGGTGTGTGTTCGACGAAGATCTATTGTTTAAATTAATTCAAAATTTATCATTAGCGGAATCTGATATAAGGTATGGAATTGCAGCCTGGGGACTTTCCTGTGAAACAAACATCAATCATGTTCACTCGGTGCAAAATTCATTTGTTAAATTATTAGCTCATAAAAGTTTATACGAACAAAGGCATAATATTCCATACTTTTGTCAGTTTCAAAATTCTTTCAGTTAGAGTAATTGTGTGTTATAAAATTATATTTCACCACATTAATAACCCAATATATTATACAAATAAACTAGAGCACACTTACAATAGTGGTCTCAATTTTAATGAAGTTAAATGGTTCCTAAGCATACAAACAAATATGGACAAAGAACTTAAGATTACATGATTCGTAGCTATTTAAAAATATTACTATTTTTGTTAATGTGTTATTTTTGTATAGCCGTGTATATACTGTATAATATTTTGTAATTTTATTATATGAATATGCACCTAAAGAGTACTGTAGGAGTAATATTAAGAATAGGCAAGAATGTTTGTAATATGTTAAGAATGTATAAATAGAATGTAAAAGGAGCCCTGTAGGAATACCACTGAATGTAGTTATTTAATAAAAAAAATTAAAGTTTTTTTATAGCAAAGCGCACTTAAAGTGAAATAACACAAAACTGCGCTATATAAATGTTTTTTCATTATTATTATTATTATTATTATTACTTGCTATTAAATAAAATGTGTTCAAACTAAACAGTTAACAGTTGTTGTAAACCGGTTGTATTTGTATGTAAAAATTTTAAACCTTTATTTACATCAAATGAATGATTGGTTTCTAAAATATGATTTGCTAATTCAGAATACTTTTTAATATTACTTACTTGACATTCTTATTTTTGGTATTACTCCTGATGAAGAAAGCATCATTTTCGAAACTTGTAAATATCTTTATATTAATATGGTGAATACAGAGTATATTATTTAATTCATTTATATATTTTGTAACTTAAACTTAAGGCGATCCACCGGCTAAAATTCAAACAAAATTAAATTATATTATTCAAACGCTCCTTATGCAGGTGGCGACAAGGTTGAGATTCGCGCTTAACATCGGCCGCATGTTTTGATTTACGCAAAAAAAACCATCACCAAAATGCGTGTTTTATTCTATTCTGTAAAGCTCAGACATAATTATTAAAATGTTTTACGGTAATATTCTAAAAAACTTAATTTACCACAATGAACAATACGACAATATCGGAAAAGGGGTTTTTAAGTAGGAGAGTTTGCGCTTTAAACGTTTTTTTTAATGTATGATACTTTATTTTTTTCTAGACTTATTAAAAAGACACAATAAAAAAATAACGGTTACTTGCAGTATTTAATTAAACCATCTATGATAATTCTAAGCCATCAAATTCTCATACCGAAAACACATGATTTTGCATTACTTCCCATTGCATCGCCTTAACTGTAAATCTAGTATAAGGTTTTGTAAATTAATCTCCCGTTAGTCAAACTTCTAAAAAGTAGTTTGTCGGGACTTTTTCCTATACATTTTGTAAAATGTCTAAAATTAATAAAAAATATCTCATTTAATAATAAAAAAAATTAAAAATGATTTTGTTTGCTTTCCCGTCTTCATGGAGAGATGTAGGCTCGTTTAGGTTCGCCTTAGAAAGTTTTCTATTGAACTCATTAATGAAGCAAAGAATATCTTCAAAATAAAACCAGCCGGTAATTAAAATTTCCCCGTAAATAAGAAACGCAAGGGGTATACGTTTAAAATCTTGAGCAATTTTCTATTTCCATTTTAAAAGAAATTAGGTTTTCTTTCAGCTAACCACCTTTTCTCCAATGAAAGATTTGTGGAGGGCTGAGCGAGATACGGCATGTTTTACAAGCTCTAATGGCAGTTTGTGTAATAGGTAATTGACATTTCTGTTGAGGGGCTGGCTCAACCCTTGGAATTACCACGCCTACTAAATTTTTGACCTATTACTACTGTAGAGCAGAAAATGCTGGATTATTGCATGGCATTAAGTAACAGCGTTTTTTTAAATTTTATTATACTTACCCCCGACCACTCAACTCAACGCTTTTCTCATAATGTTTTTTTTTAACAATTTTTCATAACGAAAATACGGAAAAGGGTGTCATTATATTTTTTGACAGATTAACGGAGGAGCATTTCATATAATTGCTTTCTGGACAAAATTAAAAAAGAAAAAAGTCTGGGTATGTTAAAAAATAATTTGTTCCACCTGAAATTAATTAAACATAATAATTGAGATGTTTAAAATTGTAAAGTGTTTACTTAAGTAATCATTCTAGTTAAATGAAAATGTAATTTCCTTTTTCTGGAAAAAAAAAGGATTTCTTTTTACTCGATGAAAAAAAGTGCGTCGACTTAGAAATTTTAGACAGAAAAAGCTGTCCAACTTTAATGATGCTAGATTTCACCGTTCGAGAGATATCACACTTTCTTATTTTTAGTCATTATCAAATTTCTCAAAATCCTGTTCTTCAATTGCGAATTTTTCATAACCCATTTATATGGGAAAGGATAAGGATAGTCTCCTTTAACGGAAGCAATCTTCCCAACAAGCCCTCCACTGATATGCTTGGTGTAACCTTAAGTGACCAGCTCAGGCATGGGGCTCCATCGAAGCTAGAATAAAGTTAACCTCTTAGAAACTGGGCATACTGTACAGGGCCCTCAGATACTTTAATAGTCCACAACTACACCGTCGGAAAATATGCCAAATCACGTGGAGAACGAGACACTTCTAAGACTTGTTCTTGTGTTCAACAGCTCGGCTGTGGAATGATCTGCCGGCCTCTGTGTTTCCTCCCTCCGATTACATAGGTCTCGTCAAGACAGAGGTTCAGTCTTTCCTACCCTCCAAAAGACCCTCCACACAGCATCCCCTAACATGATATAGGCGTTGAGAGAAATTATTTCCCCGCGGGGCCTCCTAAATGGAGTAACTGTAAAAAA
This sequence comes from Halesus radiatus, assembly GCA_022606495.2. Classification (NCBI taxonomy): domain Eukaryota; kingdom Metazoa; phylum Arthropoda; class Insecta; order Trichoptera; family Limnephilidae; genus Halesus; species Halesus radiatus. The sequence continues at coordinate 11,491 of JAHDVE020007900.1, read as the reverse complement.
AAATTAAATAGATGAAATAAAAATTATGTCACCACGTTTTGCACACCGCTGTTTGCCACTGATGTTATGTATCTATCCATCTGTCTACCTACTTCTCGAATTTCAAGTTATTGTTTACCTTAACCTTGACCAGACAATACCCAGTACGATTTTATTGTAGTAGGCATTAATAAGCATCTCATCTCAGAATTTATAAATACCCTAATAAAACTTTCCCCGAAAGCATTTGTAAATGTTTTCTCGTAATCGCTTAAAATATCGTTATTGTCAAATCCCCTAAACAGTTAACCAATCTATTGTTATCGAATCTGAAAGACCCTTTTATCTATTCCCGCTAACTTTCCAAATATCTCGGTGCAACTATTTTAAAGTTCCTTTATAAATCTTATATATCTATATCCCGAATTCATTCATCCTTCATCGTGGCAAGGGTTCAGTTGGTAGCCCAGCTCCTTTCTTCCTAAATCTTCTCTAGGGTAAACTACGTGCCTAGTTCACAATTCTTTCATCTTTATATCTGGCATCTAATAAAATACCTAAACAAAGTATCTCACTTTATACAAATCTACTATTTGAGCCAGAAGGAGATCAAATTTAATAAACATGTGAAAAAACACACGTATATTCAGTGAAGCACAATTAAATGGTTGCCAAAAACAAGATCGGTATTCAAAACTCATGTGTACGTAACACTGACAACGCGAGTTCTTCATACAAGCCCATTCAATTTTTATTATATTTTGCACCTTATTTAAAAAAAAAATTATGATCGTATTCATTCAAGTTGGGTTTATTCAATTTATTACAATCAAACAACCAGGGATAACATTGGTCTTTGGTTTAAATATGCTTGTTAAATTTTGGGTTCACTGATTTGAATTTGTCGCCAGACAGTTGTAAGATTTTACGGTTAACCATAATTTTCAATTACCTGGTTATTTCAATACGAATAATGTAGAGTCCCTTGTATTTCACTTTACAATTTTACACTCATAACGCTAAAAGCATTTCATTTTATGCCTTATATAATATTTAAGTACCGGTCCATAAAGTTCCGAAATTTATTTTGTTCGTGACCTGCAACGCACTAAGTTCTAGAGACCATCACTTCTAAAACATCACTAACAAATTTATCGCTTTCATAACACCGGTATATGAAAAAGGGCCCGTAAATTACCCCAAATTGTTCTACCCGACAGGCATTAGCCCCCGAACCTCTAACCTATCACGAAACCTGGTTACGGCAGGAAGAAAATGTTAAAACAATATGAAACGTTTAACATAATGTGTGTTGGGCCTCTGAAATATTGTGAACATAAACCACGAAGAGCTGGTGGGAAAATTCGGAAGTAAAGTGCCTTGAAAAACGTGTTTACATTAAAATTTGTACCAGCACGATCCATGTTTCAGCACTCCATCTTTGTCTTCCGGGGTCTTCACAGTATATGTGTATTATTTTGTAGGTTTTAATCAATTCAATTGTTCTAGAAGGATGTTAAAATTATTACGTTAATGAAATCAAATGTTTCTCTAGTTAATCTAAATCAAAATTTTAGGGAATGAGAATTTAATTTTTGAAAATAATATCAATAACTCCAAGTGAAAATATTTTGAAATTAATTAAACATTACTTTGCAATTACCACTTTATTTATATATACATATCAACATGTTTCGAAAGCGATACTTTCCTCGTCAATACTTATCTATTCTGTATATTCGTGATGAAGAAAGTATATCAATATGTTATGTATATATTAATAAAATGGTGATTACAAAGCAGTTAATTCATTAAATGCCACAAAGTGAATACCAATCACTTGAAGAAATTACAGAATTTTTTTTTAGTTATTTATTTATTTAATATAGAAAAAATATTTTACAGTAAGAACATTTCGACTTTCCAAATGGGAAGATCCCGTTTTAGAACAGTCAAATTTGCAAGCCTTATTCATATTTTAGAATATATGAGGAGAAAAAAAACATTCTACAATAGAAAAAAAGTAAAGATATATTATATATTAAAAAAACGGTCAAGGTTACACAGATAAGAATACGCGCTCACAGATGGCACTTAAACTAACTAACTAACCATCACGCCGTTTCCCCGCAGGGGTAGGCAGAGAGGACGGACCGCCGAACAACTCGATCTTGGCATACACCTCTTGCTTCATTCACATTCATACATCGTCTCATACATTCTCTTCTATTATTCCGACTTCTGACATGGCCCGACTCAAGTATTTGATTCACTTGATCGTGCCATGTCTTCCTCGGGCGTCCCCGGCTTCTTCTTCATTCACATTCGCGTCATACATTCTTCTTACACTCCTTTCTTCGTTCATTCGCTCTACATGCCCAAACCATCTAAGCGTCCTTTCTTAATCTTACTTATTACGCTTACATCAGCCTTGCATTCTTTATGAATTTCAATATTTTTCACACGATCATACATGGTTTTACCAAACATTCGTCTCAGGGATCTCATTTCTACGCCATTCAGTTTACTTTCATCCTTCCTCTGCCAATTCCATGCCTCACTGCCATACATCGGGGTTGGTATCAGCACTCCATTGTGGACTGCTAGCTTCGCTTCTTTGGACAACTTTTGTTTGTGCCAACCGCGTTCAGTCCTCCGTTAATGGAGTTTCCTGCATTCACCCTTCTTTCAATATCCCTATCAGTCTTTCCATCTCTCGTAAACATACTTCCCAAATACACAAACTCATCGACCTGCTCCAAGTACTTGGCACTTAATCAAATATTAAAAAAGGTTTTGGCACTTAATGCTAAATATATATGTAGAGTAGTATATAGTATATAGTACAATTAAAAGAGGTATAGACATAATACATATTACGTAACAGTTAATTTAATTAATGTGTAAAGTTTGATAGGTAATTTGTTATTGCTATGTAAAGAATTTATTTAATATTAAGTATAAAAAAATTAAACATTCATCAAAGGTGGATTCATCAAATATGAAACAAAAGAAGAGCCACAGGGCCGGCCCTGAGCCTAACGGCGCCTGGCGTATACAAAATTTTCTCGTCCCTTTCCAAACCTAAATAACATGAAAATTGCTTACAACTATCCCGTACAGTGGTGCACAATGTACAATCCTACAAAACCTATAATATTTGTTGACATGCTGGAGAAATGCGTACACGAGCTGTATAGGAAATAAATTCCATCTATATCCAATATTATTAATTGTTGGTCAAAACTACTCGAAAAATGCATAAATATCACCGTCTGAATCTATCATTAGAAGTTCTCACAGTTCCCGCGCCTATACCCATCTCAATCTGCAATGATGTTTTTTTTTGTATCTGTGTCGTTTTCACGTTCGCATATGTTCATATAAAAAGTGGCCATCCAAAACCGCTGCGAGAATGAGATAGCAATATTAATAATTCTAATGGCACGGTTTCACTATTTCGTTCAAACGAACGATTGATGTGAGTTTTGCTAAGCACCTATTAGGATTCGGAGCGTGCAGAAAAATGAAGTCTGCTAAAGTAAGATAACGGTTTGCATCGGACTTATGGGACTTTTCTGCGCAGGGTTTGGATCTGCGCTCAGAACGCTCCTTCCAAAATTTACGTTTAAATCCTGCTATTGAGTTTTAGGGGATTTTTTTAATTAATTTATATTACTGTAAATAATAATATTTATGTAAAATCACATTTTCCAATTTTGTTAGGTTAGGTTATTTAGTGCATACTTTCATTGTCTTTTGTTATTTGTAAGTTACAATTGATTATTTATACCCCTAGTTCATCCTAAATTATTAAATAATATTTTAAAATCTTCATGCAAGTGAGTCTGCTGCTCATGAATATTTTGAGTCATAGTTTTAATTGGCATCCATAAAATGTCTGTTATTTTCTAATTATATAAGGTTAGGTTAGTTAGTGAAAAGCGCACTTGGGGTGAACCTTCACAAAACTGCTCTATAGAAATTTACTGTTATTATCATTGTCTGCTGTAGTAAAAACCTCGTTTTCCAAGCTATACGAAACACAGACACGACAATTTTTTTTTTAAATTGAATGTAAATCAAATTTAATAATGTTATCATTAAGTTCTGCAAGTATTTTTTATTTTTATTATTTTGACAGCTGTTTCAGCGTTTAAGGCCATTTTCAAACTGTGGTTAATCCACATTTTGACGATTTATTTATGTGTTTTTATTTACTCCCACTCCTTTTAAATTTGGACGGGTAATGATTTATTATCGGTAAAACCGATTTAGTTGGAAAACAATTAAAATTCTGAATTCTGTGAGGTTTTCACATTTATAATGTATTTGCTCGTATTTAACTGACAGTCTTTTCTTAATTGATTTATTTAAATACGTTGTATTGTTTTGATAATGTGAACATACTGAAAAGCGGAGAGTATATAATTTTCCTTTATTAATTAATGTTATATTAGGATCATTCGTTCGTTTATTAATTTCTAATTGTTCAAGTAAATTTAATCTTAGGCCCTTTCTTTCTATATGGAAGGGTTTAGGTTTGTTGTTGTCAAGCGGGACGTGATTGTTTACTGTATGTTCTGCGAATTTTGAAGAAGTGCTTTTATTTTTATAACATCTTATATGTTCTTTGAATCTAGTAGAGAAAGCCCTTCCCGTCTGCCCTATATAGGTAGCGTTGCAGTCGGAGTGGTCAAATTTTAATTCGTATATGCCACTTATTAAGTTAGTATTTTTACTTTTTGAGTTTTTTAGACTTGTTCCTATATTATTATTGGTTTTAAAATATATATTTACACTTTTTTTTTAATTTCTTTGCAATTTTTTCAGATATTAGACCGAGAAATTCCAGAGATGCAAATTTTTTTACTCAAAATACTTGCACAACTTAATAACATTATTAAATATGATTTACATTATTTAAAAAAAAAAATGGAGTTCTACGAATTAAACACAAAAACAAATAATAACGATAAATTGTGCTTAAAAGGGTGCCATCATTACCTTGTTTCTAAGGAGGCGACGTTGACCTCCACCTCATTCAACCACTGATGTTTAGTTTTCCCAATACTATGCGATTCTGGTAGCTTATTATTGGAAAGCTTCTTTTTCTGGTTCTCTTTTCGATCATTGCTGATTTTCCTGTCTAGTCAAGACGTATCAGTTTTATTTTTTTATTAGACGGTTAGTCAAGTATATATGTTAGATTTAAAATTGAAGAATTTACTTCTACTAATTCCACAATCTATATTCAAACTCAACATAGATCATTATATTTTACGTACTACTCGCGTGACCCATTTTCATTCCGATATTTTTCCCAGCGTCTCCAATGGGAAAACTTACGTGGGTTTTTGGATAAAAATCTATTCCGTGTATCGTTAAAAGGAAACCAGACTTTCCTCAAACGGAAATAAAAGTCATTAAGAAAAGGAACCCACTCTCAGCTTTTACTGAAAGCCGTGACGGTGAATTCGAAACTCTCAGGCGTACCTTAAGAAAAATGCCAATCGTGTGATTTATCGAGTATTGAATAAAAAGCGAAATTTTCAATCGGCATCTCAAAACATATACCATTAACGTCAGTTTTCCATTACTTATATATATATGATCTAGGCGTAATAATCGACCACAATATAAAGAGGACTCACCACATTATTTAATTAAATAATAAAAATAAAAATAAATTAAATTCTTTTTTAAAACAATCAGGAATGTCCTCAGTACAAAAGATTTTATTAAGATCTACGTAGCCCTCTCCCAATCATTATTAGAATATCGTATTACCGAATGGGGCAGTGCTAATGATAATATTCTTAATTTGCGCATTATAACGCAAAAACCATCAGGAAAATTATGCTTATAGTCCCTGCAAGAACTAGCGCTGACGAAATCTTCAACAATCTTAACAATATGTCAAAAAACAATTATACTCTAAAGCAATACTACTTTACAATACGAGAAATAACAACAAACGCTAGATCTCAGAGTCAAAAACACATCCGTTAAGAACCACAATTGCAACATTTCGACGAAAAAGCTTCTTATACTATAGTAGCAAACTCTCCAACAAAATCCCACTATCCTTCAAAGATCACAACAATAATAAATTTTAAAATCAAGTAAAACGCTGGAAACGTTATACAGGGAGATCTGAAATAGGAAAAAAAATTAAAACCAAAGAGATTAACACCGAAACCATTCAATTGCACTTAAAACATCTCAGCTTACAATTTTTTTTTTGCAATCGTATCAATTTAATATCATTTAATTTCATATTTTCTAAATGAAATCCTCAGCTCGGAAAATCCCAGTTAGGCTAACATTGTGTTTTATATTTGTTATAAAAAAGGATAATAAAACATTATTACTATTAATATTATTATGATGCTGAAACAAAATACTGGTTAACTATTAGTCCCTGAATTGTTGCTAAAAAAATTCCCACTTATCATGATATATATAAATACCATACCATGTAAAAACAACTATCAATTTATTTCATTATTCCAATTATTTTTATGATTTAACAATCCTCAATCTAATAGAATTATTTTTATGATTTAACAATCCTCAATCTAATAGAAATATTTTTATGATTTAACAATCATCAATCTAATAGAATTATTTTTATGACGAAGTATGTATGATGAATGAGCTAATGATGAATGTAAATAAGTCCAAAGTCATGGTGTTTGAAAGAGAGAGTACGAAAACAGTATGCAATATAGTTGTGAATGATGAATACTTGGAGCAGATTGATGAGTTTGTGTATTTGGGAAGTAAGTTTACGAGAGATGGAAAGACTGATAGGGATATTGAAAGAAGGGTGAATGCAGGAAACTCCATTAACGGAGGATTGAACGCGGTTGGCGCAAACAAAAAGTTGTCCAAAGAAGCGAAGCTAGCAGTCCACAATGGAGTGCTGATACCAACTCTGATGTATGGCAGTGAGGCATGGAACTGGCAGAGGAGGATGAAAGTAGACTGAATGCTGTAGAAATGAGATCTCTGAGACGAATGTGTGGTAAAACCATGTATGATCGAGTGAAAAATGTTGAGATTCGTAAAGAATGCAAGGCTGATGTAAGCGTAGTGAGCAAGATTAAGAAAAGGACGCTTAGATGTTTTGGGCATGTAGAGCGAATGAACGAAGAAAGGAGTGTAAGGAGAATATATGACGCAAATGTGAATAGAAGAAGAAGCCGGGGACGCCCGAGGAAGGCATGGCACGATCAAGTGAATCAAATACTCGAGTCGGGCCATGTCAGAAGTCGGAATAACAGAAGAATGTATGAGGCGTTGTATGAATGTGAATGAAGCAAGAAGTGTATGCCAAGATCGAGTTGTTTGGCGGTCCGTCCTCTCTGCCTACCCCTGCGGGGAAACGGCGTGATAGTTAGTTAGTTAGTAACAATGATCAATCTAATTGAATTATTTTTATGATTTAACAATCATCAATCTAATTGAATTATTTTTATAATTTAACAATCCTCAATCTAATAGAATTATTTTTATAATTTAACAATAATCTATCTTATAGAATTTTTATGATTTAACAGTCATCAATCTAATAGAAATACTTTTTAATGATTTAACAATCATCAATCGTTTAGAGTTGTTTTTGAAGTGAATTAGGGCGCAAGGTCCTGGATAAACCATGAGATCCTAGGTTCGAGTTCCTGCTGCTACCGTTATCTTTTTCTTTTTTGTGTCTTTTCGGTTTCATGTTTCATTTTGAGAGTTCTATTAAGAATTATCGTTATTGATTAAAAATAAATTTGAAGAATAAGGTAGGTTACTTTAATTTTACTTGCATGTTGTCCTGATTATTGCGTGTATTAAAATGCATTGTTTCAAGCTTACGACACTTGAAATGAGAATCAAAGATAGATTTCTGACAGGCAATAAATCAATGCCAAGCGTAATTTCTGTTCGTACCTAAGCCACATAATATCAGAGCCGAGAAATTGTAGGTTTTCGCTGATTGAAAAATGCTCCTGATTACTGGTCTTGTAGCTACGTTATCATACATCTATGAATTGCAAATCCACCCACCGAATGCGTGTTTCAATGGCAATGAAACGTTAAAACATCCAGCTACGTTTGCGCTTACTGTGAAACAGGCTACATTTAATGAACAAGCGAATTTGCGTATATTCTTTGCTTGCAAAATACGTAAAGGGAGAGATACTTTTTACTACGTTCAAATATATTGTTTAATTGTCTATTTCAAAATTTCCTTCCTAGTATATACTAAGCTACAGTTGAAATTGAATACTGCAATAATTTCTTCAAAAGATTGGTGTTTACTTTGTGGCATCATTATTAATAAATTAATTAAAAATTAGCTCCTGATGTATTTCCAGTATAGGGGATATTATACGCTTTATAATTATCTTACTATATACAAAATCATGCGACAATAGTTAAAAAATTAAATAATAATTAATTGAATTTTTAAAATATGTTTATGTGATATCTGGGGTGCAAAAACAACAGAAAATTAAATATTTCGTAAAGGTATTGGCTCTGGTGATCGAGTAATGTGACACATTTATAAATCCTCACACTTTTTAAAGGTGATATAAAGTCATTAAAAGTACAAAAAAAACTAGCCCGAAAACTTAATCTAACCTTAACCAATCATTTTTTTTTTTATTAATTATTAATACATACGTAAAGAATCGAAGCATGCGGTCTACAACCGAGTGCTAATACCAACCCTGATATATAATTTTACAAGAATTAAAAAATAAATAAATTAACTGTATTTTTTTGGACCTCCGGATGTGCAATTATTTTTTATTTATTTTTATGAACCCGACAGTATTTTTCTTTTTTTTAATTATGTGTTTTTCTACTGAGGCGGAGTATCGAAGATAAACCGAAACGAAATATTGGTATTTAAGTTTGAATGTCATTATTGATAAAAAAAGTATTTTAAAAAAAAACTCTACTGGAGTTCCTTATTTTTAAGATTATTTTTATGCTAAAAATTTCTTCATTCATTGTCGCCGGTTCGTAGCTCTACAATCTACAATATCACAGCTCTACAATCATCCCTTTATAACGCCGGTTGTCGTAAAATATTTATCTCTACGAAGACAATTTTAAAAACTTTACCGTTCCAAGGTAAGATTTTTTGTTCGCTTTGTTTTCGGGATTATCGGGAAATCTCAAATATATCGTTGGAGCTATATTATATTAGCCCGTTGTTGTATTAAGTAACTGAAACTCGGAAAGTTGCCACAGTATTCAAAGTACGCCTGGGAAAGTTCGCCCGAAGATTTAATAACAAAGTTGGCGAAATTTGCCTTGTTTTCAGTCAGGCGATAGATTTAGTGGGCATTTGTTGAGGCCGGAGTTCAGATACTTTTCCCATCGGAAGTATCCTAAAAAATCCGCGTGCGCTAATGAAACTGAGTTTAAAAGCAGTCGGTTTATTGAGAAAGACGCATTAGGGGTAAGTTGAAAGACTTTCATATTTAACATCGTTACAAATAGACGATCAGTATCTAATTGACGATAATATTAATCATTCTTAAATCGAGTCATCTAAAAAATATATGTATTAATTAATATTTTTATTTATTTTTGGCTCGTATTGCAGAAAGCAGTCCATTTCTTTTCAAGGTAAAGTCAAATAAAATAATCTATTTTGTATACATAATAACATATGTCTAGTACAGTTTACATTATTTAATAATAAAAAAAAATAAAAAAAATTTAAAGATACCTGTACTAAAAAAAGCATTGATTTACATAATAAAATTAAAAACATATATTTACTCAGTCCAATGCAAAAACAATACCGAAGAAGTTAAACATCGTAGGAATAAATTTTTGAAATAAATTTACCAATAGAATAAATCAAATCTACTCGATGATATTCATCATATTTTCAGCTGCCGAGAGATCACTCATTAAAATGTGTTTTTTTTTTTAAATTTTGTATTTAATAAATTTCTTCTACAAAGTGTTTTTATCAGTTATAAGATCGATAAAAATCACAACAAATAATTACATCTTAATAGCTCAATTGGTAGATACGCCAGTCCCGAGAAGACTAGAGGATCTAGATTCGAGTCCCAATTTCCACCCTTACCTTTTTGTATCTTTTTCTGTTTCATATTTCATTGAGATTTGTTAATAATGCCTTCTTCGACAGTTAATTAATTTTATATGATTTCAAGTTGAAAATATCTATATCTCATAAATATTTTCAATTCGAATTTGGATTTAGAGTATGGTATTCTAAAGAAATCGTTCAACCTGATATTGTGCTGAGAGAAATGAAATTCAGCCTTTCTTAACGGATATGATGGATCAACAAGACAGTTCACAATTTTGTATGGGAATAAAGAATCAAGGATTTTTGTCGGGTTATTTTTAATCTAGGAATGTTTGTCTAAAAAAAAATAATAATGTAAATAATAAATGAATTGAAAATTACTTTGTAATCACCACTTTATTAATATATGCATATCAACATGTTTCGAAAGCGATGCTTTCCTCACCAGGAATATACAGAATACAAAAAAATATATATATAAAAAGTCATGTATAGACAAATGATAAACATGGAACACAATAATATAAGAATAGATAAATTATAAACATAAACTAAAATTGATTAAAGTAGGTAAGTAATTCATCAAAAATGTTAATAAATAAAAATTATAAAACAACAAATTTATATTAGAAATTAAAAAAGAAATTATTTTTATTATTAATATTAATATGAAAAATGATATTAATAATATATAATTTTTCTTGAATTGAGTGAGTGTTCGAAACATGTTCATATGTATATATTAATAAAATGGTGATAAGAAATAGTGGTGGGCGAAGCGGCTCGGTTTAGTGAGCCGAATCACTAAATCAGCTCTTTGTGGTGTACCGGTTCGGTGATCCGGCTCGATTGAACGACGGTTCACGTCCCCCCGCACCATGCCCGCTCCCTTGGCCCTCCTAGAAACGTCCTTAAGGCGCTCTTACACGATACTTTTTTCGTCCATATTTAATGTGGATTGTCTTTACAGAGAGCTGATTTAGTGATCCGGCTCACTAAACCGAGACGCTTCGCCCACCACTAATAATAAAGTAATTTTTAATTCATTTATTAATACCGATGCAACAAACTAAATAAGAATCTTTTGAAGAAATAATGATAAAAGCTTATAAATTTGTTTTGAACCACTTATTTAATATATATGATAATCTTGACCGATATTACCCTTCCCCCGTCAGGAATACATTAAAACTAAACTACGATATAAAATAATGATAGATGAATATTTAGTTGTTGGTGTGGGAGCCGACCAAAGGGGAAGGGGTAAGTAGGGTTTTTTTAGAAGAACAATGCGATTTACTGGAAAAATATCTAAAACAGTATAACGATATTCGATAAATTTAATTTTTGGCTATATTATTATTATTATTATTATTATTATTATTATTATTATTATTATTATTATTACTTTTATTATTATTTTTATTATTATTA